>SMSR01001198.1:4301-16357 GCA_019453355.1 Ceratina japonica
GGATGACGTTAAAATGTCACCGGACGATAAGGAAAAAATACTAGAAGGCTTCGTAAGTTTTTGTACGCTAGATATACGACCATTTTAAGCAGTAACCGGTAAAGGCTTCGATAAAATAATGGACATGTACAGTGACATGTTTTTAAAATAGGGCAAAGCTGCACTTAAATTTAAACCGCACTCGACAACGATTTCGCGGCGTGTCGTGCAGACTGCGGAAACACTTCGCTCTGAAATTTTACCGGAATTAGTAAGTGCCATAGAAAATGAACAGTGTGCTGCAACGATGGACATTTGGACAGACGATCATGTGAACAGAACGTATTACATAGTGACAGTGTACTATGTGAAGGACTGGAAACTAGTGCACAGGGTTTTATTCGTGCAACTATTCCCGGATGATAAGAAGACGACGGCGAACATAAAGCGAGAGTTGTCCCCCAAGATTTGCAGAATCTGGGATTTCTTCGAGAATAAATAACAAAATTACATTCGTCACGGATCAAGGCAGCAATATAATTAAAACGTTAAAGGATAATGAGCGAATCAATTGTGCGGCGCACGCTATTAATTGCGCGTTGAAACGTGGATTCAAAGAGGACGAGACGGTAGAAGTGAAAGAAATAACTCGTCTTCTGGAACAAACAAAAAGTATTGTCAAGTACATGAAATGTAACAGTTGCGGATCTCGTCTACCGAACGCGCTACATCAGGAAACAAAAGTGAGATGAAATTCGAAAATACAAGTGTTACGCTCATTCGTTGAGTAATATTCACACATTTGCGAAATATTAGAAGAATGAGATGAAGCTGATCGAATAGAAGCATACAATTTACAAGAGGCCAGAAGTTTAATTGAATTTCAGAAGCCCTTTGAAGAGGCTATTGAAGCTGTGCAGACAGAAAACTCACCAACGCTACACTTAGTACCGCTCTGTCTACATGAACTATTATTCCATTGTACAACGAAAGTCACCGACACCACTACATTTAAAATAATTAAAAAGACGATACCAGAATATTTAGAAGGAAAATTCAAATTGCATAAATATCAAAAGTTTGCAACGTTCCTGTTGCCAACATTTCGAAAATTGCTAATTTTTTCAGAGGAAGAAAGGAACGGTATTGTAGAAGAAATAAGAAGGACTCTGAGGACATCAACAACTCATCAGCCAGGCGCTTCAACAAACGCAGCATCTTTTTCCGTGGAGCTTGAAGAACCAAGCCATAAGCTGCTGAGAACCGTATTTCATCGCTACGCTAACCCCGAAGAAGAAACAGTAAATGATGAAATCGAGAAGTATATGAACATGAAGCCGATGAATGACGACGACGTTCTGAGATGGTGGTCGACGAAGGCGAACAAGCTCCCGCGAATGCAAATCACTGCAAAAAAGATGTTCGCATTTCCGACGAACAGTGCCCGTAGTGAATGCTGCTTTAACATTGCTGGCAATATTATCACTGAGCGACGATCCCGACTGAATCCGGAGGTAGTCAATGCAATTGTCTTTTTAAACAGCCATTTGTAAGTATAAGGATATTTTGTTTAAATAGTTCGCATATTTCCACACAAAATATTTAAACAATTGTTTCGTAATATTCTAGGCCAGAGTAAACCATCGTCGGCTTCATGTTACTTCGTCTACATTACACCATGCAACATCCCCCCATGGATTTGGTCCTCCAAGTTCCACGGAAGATGACTGGCTGATGATCCATTTGGTTTCTTCTACAATACTGCTCCTCTAATTTTCGAAATGTCGGTAAGAGGAACGTTGCAAACTTTTAATATTTGCGCAACATGAATTTTCCTTGTAAATATTTTGATATCTTCCCTTTAATTATTTTAATTACATTGATATCGATGTTTTTCGTTATACAATGGACTAAGAATTCATGTAACTAGAGCGGTAGTAGGCGTAGGCGCAGCGTTAATGATTTTTCATTTTTCTACCTGCCCATCTACAATAGCCTCTTCAAAGGGCTTCAGAAATTCAATTAATCTTCTAGTCTCTTGTTCATTGTATTCTTCTATTCGATCAGCTTCTTCTTGTTCTAGTATTTCGCAAATGTTTGTATATTCCTCCACGAATGAGCGTAATATTTGTATGTTCGAATTCCATCTCACTTCTGTTTCCTGATGTAGCATTTTCGGGAGACGAGACATGCAACCGTTATGTTTCATGTACGCGACAATAGTTTTTGTTTTTCAGAAGGCGAATTACTTCTTTCATTTCTTCCGTCTCGTCCTCTTTGAATCCGTATTTTAACGCGCAATTAATAACGTGCGCAGCACATTTGTTTCACTCATTATCCTTTAACGCTTTAATTATATTGCTGCCTTGATCCGTGACGAATGTAATTTTGTTCGTCATTCTCGGAGAAATCCAAAATTCTGCGAATCTTGGGGGACAACTCTCGCTTTATGTTCGCCGCCGTGTTGTCATTCTCCGTCCAGAGCTCCGCAGGCGGTCGACTACCCTGGCTCACGCAAGCCACGGGTATCAGAGCACAGACCCCTGTTTTCGACTCACATAGGCCATGAGCAACGCCTCATGGGCGGTCTATTCACAGTGGCAAATGGTCCGGTTCCTAACCCACAGGCGGTCATTAGGTAGTCGATTCGCACAGACCAAGGTCGCTCGAGAGAGCTTCCACGGGCGATTTGATTGCTTACAGGTCACTGTTTTCGACTCCACACCATGAGGAACGCTACTCATGGGCGTTCTACTGGCAGCAACACCGTCGTTCGAAAGCAGCCGCTTCGCACAGGCGGCCGGGGCTGACTCACGCAAGCCATATAACGAGAGCGGGCCAATGCGTTTTGCTCGCGCAAGCCACGGAAAGCGATCACAACCGTGGGCGGCCTACTAGCAAAGGTCAGTTGGTCCCCGGCTCCTGGCACGGTCGACTTAGCAGACTCCGCAAGCCACAGAGTGCTTGAATGGACAAAGGCGCCGCTACTTTCGACTCACGCAAGCGGCAAGCTTCGATGGTGGATCGAGAACTCGCAGGCGGTCTACTAACAGCGGCTAAGCCTGTGTCCCCCCCCTGTGGGCGGTCACGCCAATCGTGCGCAGGCGGTCGACTAGCCGACACACGCACCACTCGGGGACTCGGGCGGCCACAACTTTCGACTCACGCAGGCCACCGTCGTGGGCGGTCTACTGGCCGTGGCTCCAATTTCCACCCGTGGGCGGTCGGTTATCAACCGACACTCGCTGGCCACGGAGACTCCGGGAAGTCCCGTGGAGTAGATAGGGACATACGTCGATGGTGATTTAACGTGCGGTGCCCACATGACGATTTAATCACATGGCCCCCATGGGCGCGGGATTGAGATACGCCCAATCAACGCGTCCCCGCCGAAGTGAAGGACTATCAGAGCGGTCCTGACAATTGCAGGACCGGATCCCTGACTTCTGGTGGAGCCGAGTGTACCTTCCAACACTCTACCAGCTCTGCAGGCTGCCGCCCGAGCTGTAAAACGCAGCTCACCCACCGATCGCCACAGGCGATCTAGCCAGCGTGCGGCCTAACCACTGCCCCCGCGATAGTCCTTCCCACGACAGGAGCTAGTGTGAAATCCATGTGATGTCACTCTGCCCTCTCACTCCCGAGAAAGTATAATACTGACTCGGCTCATTCAACACAATCATTCCATTCGCTAGCACCCATTCTTTCAAGATCCTACTCTTTACTAAACCATAAAGGCGAGGTCACATTCGCATCCATTCCGAACAAAACACGCTTTCCTCTAACATACTGTACGCAAGGTACGGCTCGATACGTGACCCTACCTGCAATACATCGACACAACATACATCTCACCGAAGTCCCCTTTCAACCAGACGCACACACCATACTCATTTACATTCATTCACATTCATGTACATTCGCTCACACACATCGATTCCACATTCACGTCTCAAACAACCACGGCAGCCTTAGCCGAATTGCTTTCACACACATACACACGCCACGCACTCGGCAAGCCTTTCACACGTTCCTGCAACACATACAGCTCTTGTAACAGAGCCACACTCACACTATGCTCATTCATGACGTTACCCAGATCACACAACACACCATACGCTTTCTGACAGTTACACTGCAGAAATTTCACACTCACACTAATCATCACAAATTCTCGCTTTCTCTCTCTCTGGAGCATTCTTACATAATCCGGGCACTCACCGGACAGAAGCGCGTGGCCCGCACTCCTTCTTTTCATTTTACAATTTTTACATACACTCGCATTCTTACAATTGTCCCTCAAATGTCCACTCTCACCATACTTCTCACACAGTCTCTCCTTCTCGATACACTCACGCATCATATGCCCAAACACAAAACATTTATAACACCTCATGACATTCACGAAATCTCTCACTTTACACACTCTCCATTTAACATACACATGTTCCTCATACATCAAAGCATCCCTCATTTTCTTCGTCACTTCGACAATCACATTCCCAACATCTACTCCTTTCTTGTTCGCCCTGCTCACCACACGCACCCGATCCTTGAATTCCTTCTCTGTTACATCTACAAACTAAATTCTTAACATACAACTCGGTCTTAAATTCATCACTCGTCATTTCATTCGGCACATCAAAATTATAACTTTCGGCCCAATTTCCTTAGGTGTCTCTACCTTGAGACCTACTTCTCCAAACTTTCTACATTCTCTCAACAACTCCATCTCATGCGCACTCGCAGATTCAATCGCCAGCCCACCACTCCTTGTCTTTCGCACCGCCCTTACACGCACATTCAGACATCCATTCACGTCACGTATCACTTTCTCTTTCACTTGCTCGCTCGTCATGTTAACACTATCATCCTTTGCTCTCACAATCACTGCAAAAGACCGCTCTTTACGCTTTTCAGCTACAACATTCACACTCTTTCCACTGTCAACCATACCACTCACACTCTTACTCACACACTCACAGGTTCAGACACACACACACACATGTTCCTCCAAATTTCTCCTACATTCTTCCAACCGACCAGACAACCTCTCATTCTTTACAATCATTCTTATCATACCTTCTTCATACTTACTCATGCAATTCAAAAGAAACTCACTCACAGTCTTGGAGACCCTGTTGCTCTCCGTGAACACGTATTTACGCAGCTTGTCGCCCACGGCCTTCAGCCTGTGCAGTTCACCCGCTATCTTATCCTCCTCCGCCGACTCCACTTCCAGAGCCACTCTCTTTCTCTTGATGGGGCTCAAGCTTCTTGAGCCCCACTTCCGGCCTTTCGCGGACAGGCCACGACCTCGCGCGCCGTTCTGCGCAGTGCGGCCACTACTACCACCACTGCTTTTCTCCCCCCCCCCAATATCCCCAAGTTTCACAAATGCTGATTCCATACTTATTCCCACGAGTGTGGGACGATACACACTGTCACTCCCCGGGTGACGCCCATCCCGGGGGGAAGGCTGAAACGCTCAGGACGCGCCAGGTGTCTTGAGGAGGTCGTTCGAGACCGGTGCGCCCACTCGGCCAACACCCAGCGCAAAGGCTGACGGTTACCCCTTCGCCACGTACCTTAGCTTAGGCTTAGGGTATTTTTTTATAAAGAGGTTTACATCCTCGCGATCCAGCCGATGAAGGCAAAATCCCCGCTTCGGCGAAACATGACCACTGGCTTTACGGTATGGGGCCCTGAAACTGGTCAGAACACTAGGCTGCTTCTCCTCCTTCCGCATTCTCAACGGTCAAAAACCACAAGAGAATCCCAGGGGAACCGCCGGGAGGCGGAGTGAGAGGTCTTGGTAAAAGGCGCTCCATATTTCACCGAAGATCGCCGCACCGAGGAAGATAACTCAGCTATTGAACGGATCATCAGTTCCAATGGAGTTTTTGACAGGTAGAAAGTGAAAAGACCTTTCCACCCATTCACGCCCAGAGTAGATAGGCAGAGAGGGAATCTTGTTAATCCATTCATGCGCGTCACTAATTAGATGACGAAGCATTTGGCTACAACCTGTACTGTGGCCCAAATGGGACCGCAGTAGACTTCCGAGGATTATCCCCCTCGTTGGGTATAACACTTATAACTAGTTAACAATCAAAGTAAACTCCTTTCTTGTAATCAACGAGCTGTCTGGGGCCTATTTTCTAACTCTTCTGCCTCAGGATCTGCCCCGGACTTGGAAAAATTAGGAACAGGTACACTTTCGGGAAAGCGACTTGGCCACGTACCGGAGTACGTGCCCAGGGAATGTCACGCGGAGGCGACGCCCCGGATTCTCAGTTGATCTTCATTGAATCCGCCCTGCGCCATGCTATACAAGAGTATAGCAGATCTCGTTATGTCTCTTGATCCTTAGAGGTTTAGTGCTAATGCAATTGCCAAGCACGTGTGCTAGCGTTTCAACTTGTCCTCTACATTTCCTGCAGAGGACATCGACTTCATTCTTTGCTCTTGTTAGAGCAACTCGTGTACCGAACGTATTTGTTCGGAGTTTAAGGGCATCCAGATACCTTGATGGTATAAGTATGTCTGGGTTATATAGCCAGGCGTTACCCACCTTGTCCGCGACAAAGTACGCAACTCGTTGGTCCTGCGACACTAGTTCTTTCCACTTGTCAGTGTTGCTGTTTTTGAGTCTCACTCTAGCTGCTTTTACGTCTTCTAGTGAGACAGGCCACCGAATTCCAATGGAATTGGCGTATTTATTTATGATGGCTTCTTGGCCCTCATATGCCGATTTGACTGCTATGTCATCAGACATCGACATCTTAATGGCGTTTCTCAGTTTTGCGAGTTTAACGATGTCCGCTACTCCTTGCAAGCCAAGCCCACCATGTCCTTTTAAAGTATATAAAATACCATCCGTCGTGGAATGGTGCAGGTGAAGAATTTTCTTCAGTATCTGTTTAACTCCATGGTCAATAGCGTCTAGTGCTTTCAGTGGTGGCGGATTCGCCACTAGCTGATGTATATATTTGGGCAGTATATGCGTGCGAATGAGATTGAGCTTTTGATGCGGTTTTAGCTTCATTAGTTGTACATTAGATACTGCCCTGATAATCTCATCCGCTTTGACATGGTGGAGACCTTTCCAGGGGTCTATATTGATACCTAAATAGGGTATAAAGTCTTCCGGTTGGGCCGCCGGAATTGTTAGACTATGCAATCTTAGCTGCGGATCTTCAAGGTACCGGGTCTTGTGCTTAGGTACGACTTGAAAGGATGAGCACTTCCCTGGTTGAATGCTCATCCCCGAATCCCGTAGGTATTTCAACAGCTTCTTAATCTGGCGTTCGGTTTCCTCTTTGTCGGCTGTTAGGAGGACGATGTCATCTGCAAACGCCAGAATTGGGACGTTCTCTTTAACTAGTTTTATGTCCCTTGTGGTCTCGCTTATGAGCTCAATTATTGGCTCCATAGCTAAGTTAAAGAGAAGAGGCGACAGGGATCTTCCTGCTTTATTCCTCTCTTTAGAACAATATCAAAATCCGGACGTTCTAGTCCGAATCTTTGTTTTGCACCCATCGTATGATTTTCTAATATAGTCTGCGATGGGTGCTGGCACGCCTTTCCGTGTAAGGATGTTTTTGATTACGCCATGTGGAACTGTGTCGAAGGCTTTAGATATGTCCACTATGGTTACTACGCCACCGCAGCCCTCTTTTATAGTTTTGACGACTTTTTCTAGTATGGCTACGTTATTCTTGCACCCGTCTTCGTGCGTGAAGTCCTTTTGTCTTCTGTGCTGGTTTACTTTACTTCGTAGCCTCATGTCTATCATCGAGGAAAAGATCCTACCCAGCAGAGACCCTATGGTGATCGGTCTCTAATTCCGAACATCCTCGGTGTCTTTCCCTGGCTTAGGGATTAGAGTGGTTCGGTTCATTTTCCAGCTTTCTAGTAGAATTGATTAAGGAGCAGCAAGTTATAAAGCAAAGCGACAACTTGCAATGCTCCTTCTCGACGCAGGTGTACTTTCCGTATACCGTCTACTCCCGCTGCGGTGTCTGCTTTCATCGTTCTCATCTTCGTTATAAGATCCGATGGCGTGATAGATATCATCACCTCGTTTATTGGGACGCTTGCCTGCACACTATTGGTAACTCGGAGTAATCCGCTATCTGGGCCTGCGGTACTCCAGAGTTCCGTGTACAGTTTTATGGCTTACTCCTTGTCGGGAGGTTCTGGTGCTGTCTTGAGTAGTGATGGGTTATGATACTATTCAAGCGGTATCGACACTTAGTTCCGAAGTATCATGGTATCATTCGTACATGTAAATATGTAGGTATCAAATGATATCGATATTTAAATGATACGTACTCAGAAGTGTCGATTCTTTGTAAGTACGTCTTCGATGAAATTGGTATCGATACAATTACAATACTGCTTGTACCAGTGATTCTAAATATTATTTCTGGGTCACAGTTTCCCAGAAGCTAGCAAATAGTTTTCAGTCTCTCTGTTTTGTTTTCATCGTTTTTCTGTCGTCTCGACTGTTTGTAAATAGTACTTACGAAATGTATACATTCATTCCTCCAGCAACCATTAGTTGCGGTACCGTAATATTCTGTGAGAACTTGACTATTTCACGTACGATTTGTAAGCAAAGATTAAGAAGATAATGTCTCGTAAAAGATCATGGGTCTGGAATTACTTCAAACATAATGATGAGAATTATGAAATGTAATGTAATGTGTGTGCTAAACGATTGAAATTGAGCAAATGTACAACGAATATGATTAAACATGCAAAGACTCATGGTATATCTAAAGAATTCGTAGAAGATACTACAGAAGAATATACTCCTTACGCAGGTAATAATTTAGCAGTCTTTTTTATGGTCTAAATACCGATAATATCACAATAAAAATATAACTGTTATTGTTTGTTCATTTTTCAGAAAATGATATTAGAAAGAAAAAGATCGATGAACTAATTTTAAATTTAATAACTGTGGATTTACAACCGTTTTCGATCGTCGAAGATACAGTAAGATGAAAAATATGTTAAAGAAAATGCACGAGTACGAGAAGAACTTCCAAATGTTGATCAAGTTTGCCTTACGACAGATACCAGTATCAATACTGACAGTTTTCTCACAGTTACTCGTCACTTTATAAATAACAATTTCGAATTAAAGTTGCGTAGCCATAAATAAATTAAATGAAGGACAAATTATGTTAGGTCTACCGCAATACAAATTGAAGTCAGAAGTACCGACACGATGGAATGCAACGTATGAAATGTTTAGTAGATTACTTTCATTAAAATCATCAATTGCAATAACTCTGTGATCATTAAAAATTAATTTTGAAAAGCTAACGGATAGAGAGTGAGATGCTTTGCCAAATATTGTAAGATTATTGCAGCCATTTTTTTTAATTATTGAAGAACTAAGTTCTGAAAAATATGTTAGTATTTCCAAACTTATAATAATTAAAAAACAGTCAAATATTTTCATCGATTCTTTTCAAGACGAAAGGGGTATTACAGGGACACTTTGTACTGAATTAAGATTGCAACTAAATAAGTACCTTCACAACTATGAAATGAATAAAAAATACTTCATTTCAGCATTACTAGATCCGCGTTTTCGAGAATTATCTTTCCAAAATGAAACATTCGCTACACAAACGTGTAATAAATTAATCAATATAACTATTCCATTGGAAACATCGATTACGACACCTACAGTTCATCTGAACGAATTCCAAGACAATGTAACGGGAGAAGTCCCCCCATTTTGGTCACTACTTGATACACAAGTACTTCAAAAAAATACAGTCGCATGTAAAAGTGGTGCATCTGCAGAATTAAATAACTATATGAAAGAACCATATTTATCTAGACATGAAAATCCATTGATGCTTTAAAAAGATAGTACATAAAAATATCCTATACTCTCAGAGCTTGCAAAGGAGTATCTTTGTGTAATGGCAACGTCTGTTCCTTCCGAAAGGGTGTTTTCAAAGACTGGCGAAATAATTAGTAAGAACAGAAATCGATTGAATGACAATGTAGTGAATAAAATATTGTTTCTAAACACATGCAAATAAAGAAAAAATTCTTTACTATGTCTATTTTAATCATTTTCGGTCTATCTACTTTTTCTTGCCGGAATGTTCCAGTATTTTCACTCACGATAATTCTATATTCCCGTAAGTCCAAACTCAATCAAATTTAAAGCATCGATATATTTAAAGGAATCATTTGGAAATCGATACTTTTTGATACCTACAGTATTCATTATTGCTTCGATACTTGTGTATGCTCGACTCTAGTTCGAGTAGCATCGACACATTTATTACTGTCGTGATACCGATACCACCCAATGCCCATTTTAGCACTACTCGTATCAGATTTCAGTACCAAGCATTTAACTTTTTGATATGTATCAAACATTTCAAACAATTAATTGGGATATTAGTATTACGCCCATCACTAGTCTTGAGTTCTTCAAGCTTCCCCGCGACCGCCATGTCCGCCAGTTTTCTTGAACATTTCTTATAAATTTCCTGATATCGTGCATAGGTAAATTTTTGACGTCTTATGAGGTCGCTAACGCGCCGATTCGGCCCTTTTCGATTCGGCGTGTTTGTTTCTGGTGTAGCAGCTACCTCATTTCCATCTAATAGTTTCTCGGTAAGCCATTCTACAACTCTTTGGATGTCCATCGCTGATGGGCACGGAGTTCAATGTCTTTGAAAACATTGTCCTCCTTAACAGAGTAGGCATTAATTGCTAACTTGAGGGACTCTCTCCATATGTCCATTTCCTCTTCTTGATCCTAAGAGTTTTCGTCTGATCCCTCAAGAGCATCCTCGAACGAAGCTGAGCTCGAGTTTGAGCTCAGATCTGCTGCTTCGTTCACTGTTTCCGTTTCTTGCGACGGTAATTGTCTCCTTTTATCGCTGATTTGCTTTAACGTTTTATTGGGTAGAAACTCCCTGATTTTGACATTTGGAAACCTTTCGTTTCGAAAGTGTTCATTGAGCTGTATTAAGAGCTCGGTTTCCTCCTCCGACCAGGCAGTCGCCCTTATGCTGTCGCCTTTTCGCTGCTGTCCGTAACTTTTCCGGATCTCTTGGCATTCCTGATGTTCGGATACCTGATCCTCTCATGTTGGCCGAGGCCACGACTTGACGAGAACGCCAGTCCACATTGATCGCACTCATAATCTCGTCTTGCTTCCTGCTGTGGGGCGCACTTACACTTAGGAAAGTAACACCGCCACGCATGAAGCTTAAGGAATTCTTTTTGGCATGCGGAGCATTTGCATTTGATAATTGCTCTAGCATGCTGACTTTCCTGATGGGATAGAAAGTCCTTTTCCGTCAAGAAGAGGATGTTACGGCCAGCAGACCTACAAACGAAACAAATTATTTGTCTGCTCAACGGAACGTTGACCGTTTGTCCATTGTCGTGTCCTGAAACATTGCTTAGATCGTCATTAATGGCCCTCCAATCTATAGCGGACAAGTCCGCCACGGGAGTCCCAGGGCCGGGAACTCCCGCGTCCGAGGCTTCTGCTAAGGTCGTGTTATCCATAACAGGTGTTTTACTTAGCATCCGGTTTCAAAGATCCATCCGTAGGCAATTCGTAGTCCTGTTACCTGCCGGTTCGTCAACAGTTGTTCGCTCCTAGCAGTGGTGCCCACCGATCTTTAAACCCGCCCTCTTGGCCTTCTTAAATGTGTTGCCCCAAAGAGACAATTGGCACTTGGTGCCGTAACAACAGCTCCCCAACTCTTCCGTTCTTAAATTGTTTTATTACTGGGCACTAAGTACTCGGAAACATGTACGCCACTATCGAGTGATAGGCATCACCGCTTTAGCTAGGAAAGGTGGGGTCGCTGCTCCCCAAACTACGCATCATGCGGCGCGTCGCTTTCAAGACAAAGCGAGAATGGCGCATTGCTTTCCAGCAATCACACCGCGGCGTGCTGCCTTCCGGCGAACACGCGAGACGTACTGCTTTTAGCCGAGTACCCGCAACGTGCTGCTTTGCAGACAACACGCTGCCAACGGATTGCTTTCCAGCAAACACGCCACAATAATAC
>SMSR01001206.1:0-28989 GCA_019453355.1 Ceratina japonica
AACGGCTTTCCTCGCAGGTAATATTCGGTCCGTTTCACAAACCCTTAAATTTATGATGATTGATACGGACCTTCACCCTTTTTCGACGATTTTAACGCCACTAACGATGCCACGTTCAATTTACCGGGTCCGGAAAGTAGAGCCCTGAAAGGGAGCTGTAGATTTTGGAAAATCGGGTTTTACGATTTCTCTAGGAAGTAGGAGTTCGGATGTTTGCGTGTCCTTCGCTAGATCTTTACTACTGCAGGTCAGTTGACCAACGAAACGTCGGGAGTGAACTCCAGACACAATTCGGGTCAGTCTACGTTTACGTTGCCGATTTTAGAGGATATCGGTAAATCTAATTTTTTAGTATCAAACTAATATGCAAGAGAACCTCCGTGATGCTAGGAACAGCCTTCCTTAAGGAGATTCTTGCGTTTATTGCGTCTCCGGTGAAATTATAATTCCATTAGAGCCTGGAGGGTCGGCTGTAGCATGATTAAGTGGGGATAGAACTTTTACGATCCATTACTTCTTCTTAGTATCTCTGTACCTTTGAAACTATCCCGTTCGAGAATGATCATAGACGAACTCGGATCAGGAAGGATTCACTAGAGCATATCCACTTAAAAATCAATATAAAAATTGTAAATATCGACGACGTAAAACAATAGTGAATTATACTGACGAAAATTTCGAGTTAAGTAACTCGGGACAGTTAGAGCCTATTTGTTACTACCCGAGATGGATATAGTTACCGCGAATCAATGCCTTTAGTAAGAAACAGAATAAATAACGACTACCGATCG
The DNA here is from genome assembly GCA_019453355.1 of Ceratina japonica. NCBI lineage: Eukaryota > Metazoa > Arthropoda > Insecta > Hymenoptera > Apidae > Ceratina > Ceratina japonica. The sequence continues at coordinate 792 of SMSR01001206.1, forward strand.
ATGGCACACATCAAGTTAGCGCATGATGCGTTCCATTAAGCTTGTCCCTCGCGTACCATCAATCGCAACCGCAATCAGACCGCATCTAGGATCGGACACCGTGTTATACCTAGCGAAGCCTCGCTGAAAAATGTCATCGTCGTTCAATTACGGAGCGTCTCGTAACAGGCGGCACAAGCGGCTACTAATATTAGTCGCGTTCGAAGAAGCGTGCTTCTGAAAAGTAGCACTTGGTAACGTGTACGCGTGCGTATGTATATCAAGCGTTCGTGCACGCGTCTTTCGTACCTAAAAATTGTAACAGATCTGTCTGACGAAGGGGACCATCAAAGGGCCGCTCTAATTACCGAAATGTCGTGCAAAAGAAAAATAACAGACCCACTTACTAATGAGTTTGTTTTGGCAATCGATCTAATATTCTCAAAATTCGTCAATTTCAAATTGTTTTCATGTAAATTCTAATCGTTGGAAATGCTGACATTCGATGTTTGCTCTCTTACTTTCTCACTCGAGATTCAAACGTCGCGAATACAACATCGCTGTTACTCTGGTTCAAATTAACGGTTGTCTTTTCACAAAGAATTCTCTCTCTCGATCGTAAAACCGACACGACTCCTTTTCCACATGACCTTTTTTGTTCGCCTAACAGAGTTTCCTCACCGAATGTACATACATACAGCAGCGAGTTCAATATTTTTGTTAAGTATAAACATTGTCAACGTCCTGAAGGAATTTTCGTGTGTGCATAAAAAAGTTCCCCGCTTATTTTTTCGCCACCGCACGCTTATTTCATTGTCCGAATTATCGCATTCGCGTGTCATTCAACGCGGATTGTCACAGATGGGTGACGAACAGATGAGTACTTTATGTCATAGCAGAGTAGTATAATCAACTGCTTTCTGTTGGAGCCAACGCATTACGACCGGCTGACGAAGACATAATGTCGTTTATGATAAGATGATTAATATTTTCACGTTTGCACGTAAACAAGATGGTTGGAAAGTGGGAATCGTGCGACTCCGGGTTAAGATGATTCAATTAATCGCGCTATCCGAAACAATAACGTCGTGACATAAACGATATCGACGAAAGGACGGCGAGTGGACGGGCCGATCGAACCCGACGAGAACATCAATCAAAATTAAGGCCTGCATTCATCGGTGTTACCGCGATGAGAGCACAAAAGCGAGCCTCGACCATTAATAAAGAAACTGTCCATTCGATTCTATTAAGAACGGCTCGTGAAGATTTGCATGTGCAAATGAATCGCGTTGCCCATTGTTTCACCGGTCACACCGCCACATCGTGACGTTATACAAGGTGCGACTGAAACACGATACACGTAATCAGTTGCCCCATCATGCATTTTACGGTATAATCCCCGTTTCCAGTAATTCCGTCTTCCGTTTCTCGTTACAGTCACTTGTTCTGAACCAATGCTTCTTACAGATAACAATGTTCATGCGCCACCAATTCCATTATCAAATAATTATCTCCTTATACCGTGTGTACATCGTTTTCGAAGGTGTCATCCGAGGAAACTCACCCTGACTGTGCTCGCCGGCGTCGAACGTTTTGCTGGTCATCTGGAATAGAGCATCCAGAGGACTTCCTTGCCCCGTAGTCCTCTTTCCTTGATGCCCGCTCTGAGAACCGTGTTGCTGCGACGATTTTCTCTTGAGCTGCTGATGCTGTTGCAACGTCGGGTGATGCAGGCTCGAGTGCATGCTGTGATGCAGGCCGTGATGATGGTGAGCCAGGGGGTCCGGGCTTCCGGAATCGGAAACGGAGCTCCTGCCGGACGAGGACGAGCTGCTGAGAGGCGGTTCACTGATGGAACCGGACATGGACGCTAAGGACATCCCCATCAAGGACAGATCTCTGGCCGTCGCGGAATGGTTATGGTGAGGATGCAAGTGATGCTGATGCTGAGGCTGTTGCTGTTGATGCAAATGGTGCCGATGATGGTGATGATTTAAGCTCGACTCGACCGTGTCCCATGGACGGACGATTTTCGCCTTGGGTCTGTGCGAGAGAATATCCATGATACTGAAAGACTTGACTCCCCGCTCGTTCGCGTCCCGATCTCTTTCATCCTCCTCGTCCGATTGTTGCATCTGCACCATCTTCAGACGCTTCAAAGGCTTGAAGTAGTCGTCCGTGGCACCGGCTGCCGCGGCACCGTTACTACTAGTCCTACTGTTCACTTCTTCCTCTTCCTCGTCGTCCTCTTCCTCGTCCCTCAACGTGGTCACCGAGTCTCCGCCGCTGCTCTCGTGCGTACGCATTCGTCTGCCGTTCGACATTCGATAATCGCCGCTACGGGAGTAACTGTCCTCGTCGTCGACTACCGAGTCTCTGGTGTAACTTCTTCGAGGGCTGAGTCGATCCACGTACTCTTCCCTCGACTGGGATAACCTCTCGTCCTCTTCCGCGGTGGGTGCGACTACGACGAGGGGCAGAGGACTAGGGCAACCTACGGAGATCTCGTCCTCGTCGTCCTGGACGTCGCCGCGACCGGGGGAACTCCTGCAAGGTGTCCGTCGGTGAGCCGGCGATCCCAGGCAGCCCGGCGTCGTGGCGCTGGAAGACACCGTCGTCGACGGCGACATCGTGTACGATTCTGTCATTTCCGTGGTGCACATTCCCGATCGGCGATCGTCGGATATCCGCGACGGAATCGGTTCTTCGGAAAAGTCGACGAGAACTGACTTAAACGAGTCAACAGTCTTGGCGTTGTTTCAGTACACGAACATGACTTTCCTTATACGGGTTTCAATCAATTGGCGTCCACCGAGCTTTCACGCATTTGCGCATTTTCCAACCGTGCACCGTCCTCCATCGAACAAGTCATCGCGCGTTCGCGTGCGAACAAACACTACGAGAACACTTTTCGTTGCAGTTCCTTTGCTTAACGATGCACTGTCATTGCAATTTTCATAGGATCGTCTCTAGTCATCGTTCAGGCAGTTCCTCTTACATCACGAGACCCTCCTACGACATCCACAAAAACTTTCGTCGTTCCGTACGCGGCATCCTCGCAATACCCATTACAACAGTCTTACCTTTGCACAGAGAGAAACAGTCCAACGATAACGTCAGGTCGCAGGAACTCAAGACGCACTGTTCACTCGGTCAACCATCCTGAACCGCGATCCTTCGCGAGAAAGAATAACCCTGGGTCCTCGTAGCTTTTGGAACGGATCCGCACCCCCTCTCGTTCGTCACAGGAAACGGATTTTCACTCGCGCTGCCCGACGTATCGGCGTCGCGGCACTGTCACGGCTGCGAAGCACACGGTGTTGTTCGGCCAGTATCGAACTCGAGCATGTCGCCGCGGCGGACGCGTACGAAACGTCAATACGTGGATGGAAAAACGAGGTACGAGGATTTGGCGGCTCGCTATCAGGCCAGGCCAAGCCAGTGACTCGAAATGGTACGGGGACGGCTATCTCCGGCACGGTGTTCCTGTGGGGGCAGGCGTTTCTCTCTCGACCGCCTCGAACCGCGTTCCGTAGGAGGGAGCGCGATCGTTCGAGTTCGAATCCCCTTCTACGCGTAGCACCACCTCCGCGGATGGGACGTACCCGAACCGATCCTCCATGGGCGGCCCTTAATCTTGGACCTACCTATCCAATCCCCAGGTCAGACCTCGGCGTACCGTAGCCCCTTAGACACGGCAAAATGACGCTGCCTCGATGGAATTTTTACGAGACGTACTTAACGTCCTGTGGCACTGCTCCACCGGCCTCGATGTACCCGGCCCTTACGTCCGTCCCTCTTTCTCTTCCCGTTTCACCGCCTCGTCCGCGGATCGGCTTGTCCTACTCCTCTCAGGATAGACACTTTCTACCTCTCTTTCTCCGTCGTTCTCCTTTGTCTTTCTCTTCTTCCTATCGTCGGACCGGCTCCGAACGTGGGATTGACCCTCCACGACGAAAAGCTCGCCTAACGAGGCCCACCATGATTTCATCCCACCCGGGCTGCCGATTTCTAAGTTCCGCTCGAACGCCGCGTCCGCTCGCGAACTCGTCCCGTTCGACGAGTCAAATAAAACTATACAGGAATCTCGAATTTTCCACTGTTTTACATTCTCGGTAATGATCGTATCCCTGTAAACGTTTCCGATTTATCCATGCGTGGATATGATTTTCGCTATCAGCGAGTCTCGCGCTGGATCGCTCTTCGATTACACGCGATAAACACTGCTGCGGTCCCCGCGACGTCTTTTATTGCTACACGTTATATCATTATTGTTATTATTATTATTATTATTACAGGTCTCGCTGCGAAGTGGCCGTAATGGCACCGCAATCGCGCGGTACATTCGGTCCGCGTGCGTGCACGCGTTCTCCAGTAAAAGAAACGGAGCATTGGCAAAAAAACNGTCCAATTTGACTGGCCGTGACGTTTTATTACAACTTCGTACCCGGTGATTTTGCTAGCACGGCAGCCAGCCCGTGTAATACAAAGTTGCACGAATGGCGACAGCGTCATAATTTCCACGGCCAATCGAGGGTTTCTCGCGTGCATTAATAGGCCGTTCGGCTCGCGTTCGAGCCCTGCCTTGTTGCCACCGCGAGGAAAGCGGCGGCAGGGAAGCAGTCTGTCTGTACGCGTATCCCGCACGAAATGAATCGAATCCGCTGTTGTTCCCCGCCTATCGTACATACCATCTGTCCACCGATTTTTACTCGCTTATTGTAGTCCCCGAAGATTTCCGCAACATGTGCTGCCGTTCTGCAGAATTTCGTTGAAAAGCGAAGAACCCGTAAATATGGAATTGACGAAAATGTGTGGGAAATCACTTGTAAAAGTATACAATCGACAATTCTCTACTTTTCCTCAATATAAAGTGTCTTTCAGCAAATGTAAGCACCGCATGGCGTTGTTGCTCTATGTTTCGTTACTATATGTTTAAAAATTTATAAAAGTAATACTGCGCGTCCGCGAGTACCCACAGCATTGGGCATTGTGACGATAATTTTGTTACTGTTGGCATTCTTTTGTCGAAGTTTTATGGGCCATACATTGTAAAGGAACACAGTGAAATAAAACTTTTTTTATATAAAAAAAAAAACAATCGACAATTATAGCCTTGCGAAACAATTTGCACGAATATTGGAATTCTGACTGTTACCGACAAATCATAGGTAACGTTCAACAAGAAGCATTGAGAAAATACAAAGAGGAGTAAAAGCAACGTGCAACGGAACCCTAGAGACCCGACGTTCGGTTCGGCCTAAGGATCATCGTGCGAGGGTGTACGAGAGTCGGGTGTCTTACTCGAAAAAGGCAGCACACACTTGTTCGAAAACCGACTGGTCACTTAACGCAGCGGGGGTGCCTGCTTATCGAGTAAAAAGTTCTGCCGGCATCCGGAGTCTTTCTCTCTCCCTCTCTCTCTCTCTCNTTTTTCACTTTGTTTTATCAATAACGAGAGTAAAAAATAATGGTGTTAGATTCTATATCTTTATTTCTCAGAGGATCAAGATAAAATTCGTGTTAATGTATACTTCGTGTTGCATTCCGAGGCGCTCTGATCTTTATTTTATTCAGAACAATCTGAAAGCTTAAAGATCCAGAACATAGTAGCTTCACTTTATAACACGTGTTTTATAAAATATCCGTATAATCTCACTGAATAATGACCAGAGACTCCTAGAATAGACCTTAAATTGAATTTTCTGTTGAGTCTGTAGGAAATAAAGATGTAGAATCAAACGGCGTAAATCTATATTTTCAGCCAGATCAGTGGATAAAATTCTGTCTTATCATGTCGCTATCGAAGTCCACTCCCGTAAGAACTGCATGACTTTCAGGTAGATATCCAATGAAATTAAGATACATGGAAATAAATGTTTCCCATTGTATAAAATGATTAATTTATTTTAAAGATTCTCTCGACCTCTTATTGGCATCGATTTGTTTCTTCAAATTATAGAATCCAATGTCGGCTTCTTTTCAAAGCTACTCAACGCGGTGGTTCGAACTAGGAACGTATCCCAATTGCTGTTTCCAGAATCTCGGAGTGAGAGCGGAGCGTGGCAGGAATCCAAGATCACGTGCAACGAAATCGACGCGGCCCATTCAGTTGTCCGTTGGTTCCGATTTAGCAGAGACTTAAGACGAAGAGGAAGCATAGAAGACGATGCAGTTGAAACGACTAAGACAAACCGATTGTAGAGAGAAGGACGAAGAGAAAGAGAGAGAGAGAGAGGAAAAGGGCCATTCGTCCGGCCCTTTTTCTTCCCATCTTCTTCGACCTTCCCGTCGGCTTTTCTATCCCGATACAAAGAGGCGCGAGCGAGCCTAATTATTATGATAGCTCGCCACTGGATTCTGTCGGTCCCTTTGATCTACCGCCGTTTAGCATGATCCCCCGATATTTAGGTAGGGCCCATTGTGTCCTGCCAGTAGTAGGGGCACCTCGTGCAGCGGATCGTTATGGTGGGGTTGGCCAGGGGACCACGAACTTCGAGCATTCCCACTCTTCGAAACTCTGGATCCGGAACGCGATAAACTATTCATCAATGAGAGGTTTTTTTCAGAGAAATTTACACTTTCCATCGGCTTCCCTTTCCCCCTCCCGATCGTTCCCTCTTGGGACCACACGCGCGTGTCTCGACTAGTCTCATAAAATTGAGGTTGAATCGGGCTCTGTGCTTCCTCAAGATCCATCTAACAATTTAGGAGTCACTTCTACTGATGCAGAAAGAACGGAAAATTGCATATACCATGCGTACGGCTAATTCGATGAAGAAATAAAGGGAACAGTCGCGGCAGATAATTTGCAATAGCTGACGGAAGGTATCGTCGTGGGACAGGGTCTCAGCCAGTAGATATCAGCTTTAATGAAAGGTTATTTATACGCTAACAGTCCGCCGGCTAGCAATCGCGTTAGATACGCGCAGTCCGCGGACGTTGAATTCGTTAGCGAAATAAATAAGCAGCCACGAAGATCTTTCGCAATCCGCTCGAGCGTTTCGCGTTTCTGGCGCGCCGACAAAAACTCCGACTTTCCACCGTCGTGAATTCATGACATTTAGAAGAATGTTAGCGGTTTGATGCGGGCATCCGAACGGATCCGAGCTTTGAAATATCAGTCAAACGTCATTCGTGCACGGTTACTCGGCTCACCTTCTCTCGACCTCGAGAGGAGATAACGTTTTTCGTATCGAGGAATCGAAATCCGTGTCTGATTAACGCCTCGTGCGACTTAATAAGTCGTTAAGTACGCGAAACGAGGCGGGTTCGCAACTACCGATAAAATTACCATCACTACCACCAGCGAAACGCGGCGATGGATGAGGCGGCATCGTATCGCGTCGCGCCGCGGCAGTCCTGGGGCAAGGAAAAAATGACTCTGCATCGGGTCTACGTTTAAACGGAGAATACCGCACACCGAGCTGCCACTCGCACGGATAAAGCGACGTGACGAGCACTAATAACTATCCGGTACACCGTCATTCTTATCGAGCCGTTCCATCGAAACCGAGGTTCTTCTCTTTCAGCTGATATAATGGACACCTATACTTAGCAGTAATTGCCGCGTGCATCTCGTCGTAATAACGAACCAGTGAGGAACTCGCGCGGCCCACACGTTCTAGAGAAGAGAGCGACGCTTGTTTGCTTGGCCTTACCTCAAGGACTTCGGGTCCCTGGTTCGGATCAAACAAAATTCGAGATAATCTTACGACCTTCGTATCGCAAATACAAACGGCAGTCCCGGTAGCGGCAGCGGACACGACCATGCCTGTTAGAAAATCCTACTAATGCGCTTCATCAGAACACGCTGATAACGTTTGAGGCTAGTGAACGTGTTAGAAGATTAGCTTAACCTTTTAGTGCAGGGTACCTGAAAGTATGGAAACCGTTATTCCAAATGACATCTCGAAACCCAACGCAATGCAAATAAATAGTAATACCGTTCCCCTAGCGGCGTTTCACCCTAGAACTATCTATTGCCGATTAAACATTACTCGTAACCGCAGAAACCAACGCGTCTCCTGCAAGGGGGAACAGAGATCGCGAAACCACCCCACCCGTGAATAACATTAGTCTAAACATTGTTTCGGTGGTCGTACGCGGGCGCGGGTCTTAATCAAAGGCATAAAGCGGCGTGACGACGCCCGCTAATAATGTGTATACGACGTCTTCGCCGCGCTATCGACCCGTTCCATCACGTTCTGCGCTATGCCGTGTGTCCTCTCCGCGTTAGACGCGATACGTGTACTTAGCCATAATTGACGAGAGCCTTGGTAGTAGGTACGAGTCACGCGAACCCGTTCTCCGACACCAGTTTAACCCGGGTTTCGCGCATGTGCGCTCTTCTTCCTCCGTTACGAGCACCCCTTCTTCTTCCCCGTGGATCGAACACGCGGAGGGTAGGGAGTCTATCTATTTCGTCCCACCGGGCGCCGGGTCTCGGTACCAAATTAACCCCACTCGCGTCCTACGTACCAGCCCTCAACACGCCCTCGCCCCCTTTGTCGTCTCACTCCCGTTCAAAGTTATCCCGTCTGTTCCTGGTACCACCACCCTCGGGTCCGCGCCGCTTCCGCTCCAGTCCACGCCTCCGCTTAATTCTGATTGGCGAAACGGGCCGGCGAGCCGCGACGCTAATCCCGGCACCGATTTATACATCTCGCGCCGTTACCGACCATCGCCACCAACCCCTCTTCTTGCGAATTTTTATATACGTATCAACGGGGGTTGCGCGCGAACACGCCGCGCCACCACCTATCATCACCTACACATTCCCACCCGCCCCTATTTTTCTCATCTATGCGAGATGAGACCTCCGACGAAATTACGTGAGCCGGACGCTGATTTAACGAGCTTCCCTTCCGAGACTGCTGATGGATCTGTCTCCGCGGATGTAACGCTTGTAAAAAGGAGGCACGACGAAAAGGGCACGGGGAGTACGAGGGGATGAAAGGAGGGAAATGAAATTTGGGGGAAAGATCGATACACCGCACCCGTCGTCGTCGCGAAATTCGAATCGAACAGGGATTAGCGAGCGCGAGACACAAAGTTTGTTGAATATTAACGTANAGACCTTTTTTGTTCGCCTAACAGAGTTTCCTCATCGAATGTACATACATACAGCAGCGAGTTCAATATTTTTGTTAAGTACAAACATTATCAACGTCCTGAAGGAATTTTCGTGTGTGCATAAAAAAGTTCCCCCGCTTATTTTTTCGCCACCGCACGCTTATTTCATTGTCCGAATTATCGCATTCGCGTGTCATTCAACGCGGATTGTCACAGATGGGTGACGAACAGATGAGTACTTTATGTCATAGCAGAGTAGTATAATCAACTGCTTTCTGTTGGAGCCAACGCATTACGACCGGCTGACGAAGACATAATGTCGTTTATGATAAGATGATTAATATTTTCACGTTTGCACGTAAACAAGATGGTTGGAAAGTGGGAATCGTGCGACTCCGGGTTAAGATGATTCAATTAATCGCGCTATCCGAAACAATAACGTCGTGACATAAACGATATCGACGAAAGGACGGCGAGTGGACGGGCCGATCGAACCCGACGAGAACATCAATCAAAATTAAGGCCTGCATTCATCGGTGTTACCGCGATGAGAGCACAAAAGCGAGCCTCGACCATTAATAAAGAAACTGTCCATTCGATTCTATTAAGAACGGCTCGTNCTGATGAAGACGCAATTCAAACTTCGTTCGTCATGGATTCAACGATTGCCTGAATCGACTATCGTTAGAGTATAGTTGAAGTGATTGTAGAATCAGATTGAATTGTGTATGTTTTTATTTAACGTTACGGGAAAAAGTTCGAAGAAAGGCGAAAAACGTGAGTTCGGTCTGCCAGTTTTTCTTAATGCCTGAAGCCATTTCGATGACGCGGACGGACAATTTCAGGCAGCAGCGGAGTTCTCGCTTTGTCGATAGACTAATGACACCGTCGAGGGGGCGTTTAAACTGAAGCTGCTAGTCTTCCGGTTCTACACGCTCCTTACACACCGACGCAGCGTGCCAGAAAGGGAATTTGTATTCTATCGTCCGGAAATGATTCGATATAGCTCGGGAGAACGTTCGGCCCGGCGGAGCAGCTAGGGTGCTGACAAATCGAATGTCGTCTCGGTCACCATGAACCGAAGAAGATTCTTTTCGTTCATTGTCCGATCGATACCAGCGCTTCGTTCTCCTATCAACGAAGCTCCGAACTTCAAGACAGATTGCATCTATTACATACGTACATACATACATACATACATACATACGTGCATACATACGTGCATACATACGTACATATGTACAAACATACACACACATAAATACGTACATGCATACATACATAATACATATATTCAAAGAGGCTATTACACTAACCATTTCCGTTACAAGAGACTATTCATTTGTATACCTCTTAATTTCATTTGATAAGTACGATCCAATACTAGAAGCGCGAGACTGACTATTCTATTTAGGAAGAATCAGGGCAATCAGGTCTCATTCTAGCCGATTCCATGGCCTCTAGTATACCCATTATTAAATCTCAATCGCGTTTTCTACGTCTTTGTAAATCCAGCCAGGACGAATCGGGCCGACAGCCTGCGAGGATGTAAATCCGAAATCGATGATGAACTTGGAAAAACGTCGTTTCATCCTGTTTCTCCAGAATCGTGTCTCGATTCGCTTCCCCTTCGTGCTCTATGCGATTTAGCCACGGTTCCCTACTTCGAGGGCCCCGTGTCCATGGGTGGGCCCGAGGATGGCGTTCGACGCCTGCAGCCGCGTTTCAAGAGGGAACCGGCGCAGGTATGTAGAGCTGTGAATACAGACAAACCGCGCAACACTCGAGTTCTCCGCAGGCGTTTATTTGCAAGCATGACTCTGAGACCGATCGATTCGCGATACCCCAAAACGCGCACGCCGCTCTCTGTCACTCTCCGGTTCCTACCGTAACCTAACTCGCAACCAGACCCAACTGGTCTGTGCAAACAAACGTTTTTAACTTACGTACTATCAATTGGTAACTTTATACAAGATGACATTTTCTACCTCGTATACACAAGTGCAGACTCAATTAACGATGTTATGATAGAATATAGAGAAGTCTATATCAGTAGTTGATTTTTTAATAAATATCTTTGAATTATACATGTTTAAAATAACACTGAAATTGCGTGCATGCCCGTATTTACACAAACTTATTGTTAGAATTACGGTTGAATTTAAACGAACCGGATACAGAAGGAGGTGCGCAATAAAAAGAAATAGAACACCGTCTAGGAGATAGCAAACGAGTAATAGTCCCGCCCATCGATACTAATAAATCGCTACGGCAGCTACCGGTTGAACGATATCTACGGTTCGCTCGGGTGGACCGAAAGTCGTGGCCAGAACTGGAAGCGGTCTGGCTATCTAGACAGTTTTATTATCGTACCCATGAGACGTCGCCTTAAGGCGGCACACGTAAATTATAAATTGTTCTAGAATACTCGAGACCTCGCGTCGTTTAGAAAGCGTACCAACTAATAGTTGCCACTTGAAACCGACCCACTGCACTCATATTTTAATCCCTCTAGTTTTGTCGGGACAAAGAAACGTTCGAATCTAAAAAAAATGATCGTTCTTCAACCATGTATGAATGTCCTTTGTTGCGGGGTTTTACGCAGAGTTTATGTGAACTGAATAGTATACTATATGTATATGTTGTAAAGAAAAATAATATAGTGTAAATCCAGATGAAAAACTTCTTGTACAAGAAACGGAAAAACTGAAGCAACTCCTTTACTCTTTATCTAAACTCAAACGATATTACGTAATACTGCTTTACGGGAAAGAATTAAACACGTGTACTCTCTCACAGTTATCACAGAGAAGTGAAGTCCAGGCGGTCCTCGCGCTCTCTATATCCTAATTACGTATAAAGTATATTACCGCTACTTGTGCGAATCACTAATGGCGCTCAATATAAATATACATATACATATATCAACGCGTGCAGTTTTCTAATATAATAATACATCGTATTATCTTAACATCCTTCATGCTTTGAGTAAAAAGTTTAGACAATTTCCACTGCTGAGAAATGGAATGTTTCCCCGAAACCAGTAACTGAAGCTGTGGACGGACACACCGTAGCTAATCACGCGCCCGCAGTACATACATAGCATAAGTCATTCCTCGCAATCTGACATGTCGTTCAAGTTGTTCACCCAAAGGGAACCCCGGATACTCCATCATGCGTTACATAAATCTTCTTATTGAATGACCCTAATAATTAGCGAAGGGGCATCAATAGGGGATTTCTCTCCTCTTCCAGAATCGCATTGTCGGTCTAGTTTAGGGTAGGTCCGGATGAAAAAGGCGTGTATATTCTATCGGGGAGGTCGGGGACTGTCGTGATTCCCTATTCGTGCACAGAAAATTGAGAAGTGACTCTCTTCTCACCCCTCGCTTGGTATGTTAATGCGACATTATTACGGATTACGAACGAATGTATTAATATATTAATACATTTAATCGGGATCTTGAAACTCATCTAAGTTTCTCGTTAGACAGGGTCACATTTAGTGTCGTCTAAAATGGTTGAATGCTCGCGATGCGTATTCCGACCGTCAGGCAGCGGTCGAAAGTACGCTTCGATATTAACCGCAGTTCACTGTGCAGTTCACTGCTCGGTTGCCATACGACGTCGTAAATTCCTTGTGTATTTCCTGTTGCGGTTACCGGCGAAGTTTTCAGGCCGAGGCAGTTGCCGTAGCCGAGGCAACATGGCGACGCGTGGAACGATCCGGCTAATCGAAAGGGATACGATTTTCGAAATTACCCTTTCAACAGAAGATGCTCGTAACGTCCGGCAATAAACGTCTTTTTCTCTCGCGACCGCTGCTATCCCCGCCACCGGAGTCTCATTCGTAGCGACAGAAATTTCACAAGTCTGCCGTTGTCGTCTCATTCCAGTAAATCGTGAATGGCCGTAGGATTAAAAATCGTGCGGCGCGAGCGGTTAAAAGAGAGGAGCGCGTGGCGTAACTGGTGACACCCTTGTCCCTCGGGGCAAACGGGTCCGCATTCAGTCCGTAATTGTAAGGTCCAGGGTGGCCAAACACTCGAGATGTCCTGGGCGTACAAAAGTCAACGGCGCGGCTTGACGCGACCCAAGCCAGTCAATTCCAACTCCATTTAGGCTCCATTTAGCCCGAATCAGTTTCACTAACCACTTTTCGAGGGATGGGAGGGGAGATCGTTCCCTGCCTCCTTCTCCTTGTGCACAGGCCATTCATGGACGAATCCACGCGTCGTGGATTTTGGTGAACCTCGAACGGTCCTCGACCGCTCTTTTGTACACCGACAATTCCATGACGTTCCATCAATTTTCCGTCCCCGGATCACGCCTTAAATCGGTCCTCTCCACTCGTTTGACACAGTCAGTCATCGTATCGTTCGTCGATCGCTCGCCAAAGTTTGTGAACATTGCCCTGGATTCGTCATGCCCAGCCACTGAATAGTCGTTGATGACTTGATATTTCGAACGTGGACGCGGTGGAACGACTAGGCGCCCGTATTACCCCCGGCGAACGGTTTTGTCCGTCCTTACCTTTTTTTTTCGCTCGTCAGAGGATAAGCAGGGAGGGAGGGCGTTTTAATATAGATTAAAATGTTACGTTTCCACGGGCAGATTTCAATTTAGCTTACGTCAGTAGTCGGGACACCACCGTGACACGGTGTCTCCCCTCTTCCATGCGACACGTTCTCGTGAGAATTAATTTCAGCTCAGTGCTACCGAACGAGTACATAAGTAGCTAAGTAAGTAAACATATTCTCATACTATGACCTTCCCTAGTAAGCTGATCTCCATATTTTTATGCACGTCGATCAATTCGTCCGTAAATTATTTCGTGCGTGAAAGAACGTAATTATGAATGACGGGTCGAAGGACATACGTATAATGCCTAGTTACGAAATTACTCCAAATATAATCCGCGCGGATTTCCGTATAGATCAGCGATACGCGACGCAGCGCGGTTAAAAGGTATTACACTTTAGTGGTACAGAACCTTAAAGTAAGTATATAAAAGCAATTCGTGTGTGGCCCGGAGATGGCCGGTTCTTCACCTCGCGAACGAGAAGTCGGTTCCCTTTGATGTTCTACCTACCCGCGTCTGGTGGGAGTCACTTCTCCCGTCTCTTGCCCCCACCTCGCAACCCTTCGTTCAATCCCTTCGCCCGCCGAACAGGCCTCTCTCTCGATCCTCAACTCACTTCGCGCTTCGTCTCCGGTACCGTCTCTCTCCGTCGTCGCCCGCCGAACCCTTTTCCACGGCCTTCTCCTCCTCGCGCATATTCTTCATCGACGTTTTTACACCTCGAACACACGCCTCGCGATGTACTTTATGCCCCGGCTACCTGAGATCCTGTCGCGATACGGCTGATAAGAAGTCGAGGAATTCCACGTCGAATCCGTGAACGAAACGGAACGAATCGTGCATTGGGATTCCGCGAACTCGATGCCCGATGCTCGAGCAGTGTAACACCTCGAACCGGTTAACAACGATCGATTTAATTAACCGTAATTATCGCGACGAGTCGCGTCGCTCGACTCGTCACGAGCGCGTTCCATTAACGCTTTGACATTTAATAATGCACTCGTGGTGCACGCTGGACACGTGGGCAACCAAGAAGCGGTGTTGTCGACGCTCTAATCGGTATATTATATTTAGACGCGAGCCCACGCCAAATCACCGGTGATTAATGGAACGTTGCGATGTCCGACAACGATAACAAATGATAAGACCATACGTCGCGTCGGTGCCACGAGATCGATTGATTTACGTGCCTTCTCCTTTTATAACCGTAATCCCGAGCGAACTGGAAATTGTACTTTTAGGTAATGCAAACATCGCGATTGCGTCGAGGAACGAATGGGACGACTATAAGTGAAATAGAGAACGGATTGATTGGCTACGCGCCCGACGTGTTACCCGAATGGAATGACAAATTACGTTTAAACCTCTTCGTAGAATGAAATGGAGCAATTTAAGAGCCTTCCCATCCTCGGGATCTCGCTGATCGAAACGTATAGTATACAATCTGATTGATAAAATCGAGGGTGAGCTGACAATAACAATATCGGTCCGCGTATCGCCTCGAATAACACTATAATCTACTCTTATCGCTTATATCGACGCGAAACGGGATAATTAAGCACGCATGTGAATAAGTAAGGCATTCGTCAACGAGCAAAAGCACCAGCAGCGGGCTAAGGTAAAATTAAAAATTATCTACGAATTAATTAGCACGGACGAAGCGAGCGTTAACGAAGCGTGTCAGAGTTTGTCTATCGCGGATGCTCGAGGTTCGAGCAGCGTGTGGATAGCCCCGAGAGATTCGAAAGATAGCAGCGAAAAGGGGAGGCACCGTCTCTGCTTTGCTTTCGGAATTTTCAGCGTAACGTGAAATTAAGAATTACACAAGCAATTACCCTGGCGCGGTTAAAAGTCTAACGCGGTGTATCATCTTCCAATTACGCGCACTCGCGCGCGTACCGAGAGAGCAACGCAGCAGCGTTCGCTCGCCCCGAGTGTGATACCGTTATAAGTTTCGCGGCGAAATATCGAGGGGTTTTGCGCGGTTACCGCGAACTATCGAAAGATTGATTACACGCCGAGCAACTTTTACGAGAAACTTTTACCGCAACTTAAACGTTGTTCGTTTCGTTCGTAGTTAGAATCCGCAGTTAGGTGATACGAGTTCTGGGAATACGTGGCCGACGACTCGGAACTGCCCGAGCTGATTCGACATTCGCAGACGTTTTATTTCAATAGTTCGCTAGTTGCCCGCGGCGATGCAACACCCACGCGATCGCCGCTCGATCGATGATAAATCGTCCGGGAGNAACGAGCAAAAGCACCAGCAGCGGGCTAAGGTAAAATTAAAAATTATCTACGAATTAATTAGCACGGACGAAGCGAGCGTTAACGAAGCGTGTCAGAGTTTGTCTATCGCGGATGCTCGAGGTTCGAGCAGCGTGTGGATAGCCCCGAGAGATTCGAAAGATAGCAGCGAAAAGGGGAGGCACCGTCTCTGCTTTGCTTTCGGAATTTTCAGCGTAACGTGAAATTAAGAATTACACAAGCAATTACCCTGGCGCGGTTAAAAGTCTAACGCGGTGTATCATCTTCCAATTACGCGCACTCGCGCGCGTACCGAGAGAGCAACGCAGCAGCGTTCGCTCGCCCCGAGTGTGATACCGTTATAAGTTTCGCGGCGAAATATCGAGGGGTTTTGCGCGGTTACCGCGAACTATCGAAAGATTGATTACACGCCGAGCAACTTTTACGAGAAACTTTTACCGCAACTTAAACGTTGTTCGTTTCGTTCGTAGTTAGAATCCGCAGTTAGGTGATACGAGTTCTGGGAATACGTGGCCGACGACTCGGAACTGCCCGAGCTGATTCGACATTCGCAGACGTTTTATTTCAATAGTTCGCTAGTTGCCCGCGGCGATGCAACACCCACGCGATCGCCGCTCGATCGATGATAAATCGTCCGGGAGAAAGAAACCGTTCTAAATTCTATGGACATTCCTCTATGATTCTTTTTCTCTCTTTCTATGAGAACTTTCTGATGCGATTTTGTCGTGACCTCGACTATAAACCTTTCCTACTTGCATTTCTCTATCGAATTAAAGCGATTCAGATCCTCGGAGGATAATTGCTTTCCGGTCTCATCATTGTTGAGACCGATTCTAGCTTCTCATCGTTGATCTCTCCGATGTTCTCTCTTCACGATGCTCTTGCAGTGTCATCAGAACAATCCACAGCGTCATTAGATTCCGTTCGCGACGAGCATAATTCCATCGCGCTGTAGATGAAACCGAACGATTGATAGATCCATCTGGCTCGGTTTGATTCATTATTATCCACCGCCGAGCTCCGAGCTAACAGATGATCCTTTCACGTGAAATCGCGCTCTGTCGCTCGACAGAACTTCGTAAACAATTATCCGCTCGGCACGAAAAGTTTTCGTCAAGCGTTGCGGATAATAACCGGCACGGTGCGGCGGCAGCGCGGTCTCCTATTCCCTGCAGTCTTCCCTTCCACGTTTCATCTCCGTGAGCGTCTCTTGCACGTCCGTCAGGATGGATCCTACGGTGGCATCTCGTACACGAAACATTTCCAACAATTTACCTCGAATGAGACAGACGCGCGCGGCTCTGTCCTCTCCGGTAGCGACCTCGTCTCTCTTCTAATAACATTTTCTAATTTCGATTGCCATTTCGCGTCCACCTACGCTCGCTCGAGATGGGACCAAATCCCGAGATCAACTCGGAGAAAGAGAAACGTAGGTATTACACGGACCCGGGAGGGTATTATAATCGACAGTACACTTATTCTGCGCGCGCCGCGCTGTATCAAATTTTTTTCGTGGACTAATTGCTACCGACGCGGCACACGCGGCTTTTTCGTCATTAAAATGATATTATAGTTGGAAACGCGGAGACGCCAAGGCGGACAATTTACATGCGGGTAGTGCACGATCGTGAACGGAGGAGCCGAGGGGAAGAAAAGCTACGGTATTTCGTTGATTACCTAGGATCGCAATTGCTGTGCAAGTCGCTGGCTATCTTTGACTGTTTTAATTATGATGCTGTAGCATTTCCTGGAGATGAGAAGCAAATACGAACGATATTCCATCGTCAGCTACGAAATTGAATTATACATATACCCGGTATGCCTACGTTGAAAATGATTATTGATTGGGTGCTTGGAATTGCGGTGTAGAATTATGAGTTTCCCTGTTATATATGTTATTTATTATTCGATCGACGAGTTTGAAACAACCGTGGTCGCTTCGCCTATAATCTACAATGGATTTCTGTAATAATTGTACTTGCAAACATTGTCGGGGCTACCGTTTCGTGTTGCTAATTTTCAAACAAAGTGCCTAGGTATCTACAGTCGAAGGAGAGAAGGATTCGTGTCGGAAACAATTTCTGTCGATGCAGATGAGTCCCAGTAGTAATCAACCGTCTAGCTCAGGCTTTTCTTTTTCGATTCACCCTAACAACGGTAATCTAGCCGCAGCCAATTTCCACCACCTACGGGTTCCATTTGCGCCTCGCATTTTACTGGGTCTCGTCACGAGATCGTCGCCTTCCTATTTCCATTACGTCTCGTTTGAATTTCACGAGTGAATCGCGGAAACGTTGCTCATTGCGCGCGCCGCATTTCAAAACTCTCGCGCGAACATTTTTTCCCGAACGGAAGTCCTACGAGAACCGACGAATAACGAAGCTTTCAAATAGAATAAACCAGCTCGGCTACTCGCAATGCATCAAGAATCGACCTATCGAAAGAGAAAGTAGGAAGAATAATAGGCTGAAGACAGATATCTGGGTAGACACGCGGATTTCTGGCTAACCACGAATTATTATAATGCAATCGCGCTGCGACTGAAAACCATAATTTCTCTATAACGTGGGTGTATCCTCATAAATATGTTCTGTGCAAGTCATCGATAAAGTACACAAGAGTTGCGCATTAATGTTACGCGATCGCTAGTTCCACCTTAACTCCGCGTCGACTAAATATAAATTATCCGTTTGCGATATTCCCGACTTCCCGTAAGCCACAGTATCTACCGTGATCCTAAGTATCATTCAAGTATTGATTACTTCATTACGTAAGATCGAAGGTACGAAAGAACAGTGACAATTTTTTACAACCGCATTTATCTTAAGCGTTAAAATGATGTTCACCGCTTGTCGAGATTCGATTAACTGCTCAAACAAACTGAAATGGCGATTCAATTAGAGACGATCCCTCCCGTCGATACGAGGAGCTTATGACGCGCGTAACATCGTCGTCTTTGTTCTTATACGGCTTGCGCAAGTGTGCGAACTTTAAGACTATACATAAAGAGACTAACAACCCTTGTTGTTTAATGCTTCGTAGGAAAGTACGGTGTGCAACATGGCCGCCGTCGTAGAAGCATAAAATATTTAAGAAGTCGAGCCACGTCTGCCGGTGGCAACCCTCCTATCATTTTTAATAAAATGACTGTCCTCCGTTCCTCGTCCATATAAACCCCCTTCTCCTTAATTATCTGCATCTTTTATCTGTTTCGAGAATTCATCAATAATTTAAGAAACGACGGTACACCATTAAATAGAGTAGGGTCCTGTAGAAACAAAACGAAAATGTCCGTAATTTCCTTGAGACGTNATACGAGTTCTGGGAATACGTGGCCGACGACTCGGAACTGCCCGAGCTGATTCGACATTCGCAGACGTTTTATTTCAATAGTTCGCTAGTTGCCCGCGGCGATGCAACACCCACGCGATCGCCGCTCGATCGATGATAAATCGTCCGGGAGAAAGAAACCGTTCTAAATTCTATGGACATTCCTCTATGATTCTTTTTCTCTCTTTCTATGAGAACTTTCTGATGCGATTTTGTCGTGACCTCGACTATAAACCTTTCCTACTTGCATTTCTCTATCGAATTAAAGCGATTCAGATCCTCGGAGGATAATTGCTTTCCGGTCTCATCATTGTTGAGACCGATTCTAGCTTCTCATCGTTGATCTCTCCGATGTTCTCTCTTCACGATGCTCTTGCAGTGTCATCAGAACAATCCACAGCGTCATTAGATTCCGTTCGCGACGAGCATAATTCCATCGCGCTGTAGATGAAACCGAACGATTGATAGATCCATCTGGCTCGGTTTGATTCATTATTATCCACCGCCGAGCTCCGAGCTAACAGATGATCCTTTCACGTGAAATCGCGCTCTGTCGCTCGACAGAACTTCGTAAACAATTATCCGCTCGGCACGAAAAGTTTTCGTCAAGCGTTGCGGATAATAACCGGCACGGTGCGGCGGCAGCGCGGTCTCCTATTCCCTGCAGTCTTCCCTTCCACGTTTCATCTCCGTGAGCGTCTCTTGCACGTCCGTCAGGATGGATCCTACGGTGGCATCTCGTACACGAAACATTTCCAACAATTTACCTCGAATGAGACAGACGCGCGCGGCTCTGTCCTCTCCGGTAGCGACCTCGTCTCTCTTCTAATAACATTTTCTAATTTCGATTGCCATTTCGCGTCCACCTACGCTCGCTCGAGATGGGACCAAATCCCGAGATCAACTCGGAGAAAGAGAAACGTAGGTATTACACGGACCCGGGAGGGTATTATAATCGACAGTACACTTATTCTGCGCGCGCCGCGCTGTATCAAATTTTTTTCGTGGACTAATTGCTACCGACGCGGCACACGCGGCTTTTTCGTCATTAAAATGATATTATAGTTGGAAACGCGGAGACGCCAAGGCGGACAATTTACATGCGGGTAGTGCACGATCGTGAACGGAGGAGCCGAGGGGAAGAAAAGCTACGGTATTTCGTTGATTACCTAGGATCGCAATTGCTGTGCAAGTCGCTGGCTATCTTTGACTGTTTTAATTATGATGCTGTAGCATTTCCTGGAGATGAGAAGCAAATACGAACGATATTCCATCGTCAGCTACGAAATTGAATTATACATATACCCGGTATGCCTACGTTGAAAATGATTATTGATTGGGTGCTTGGAATTGCGGTGTAGAATTATGAGTTTCCCTGTTATATATGTTATTTATTATTCGATCGACGAGTTTGAAACAACCGTGGTCGCTTCGCCTATAATCTACAATGGATTTCTGTAATAATTGTACTTGCAAACATTGTCGGGGCTACCGTTTCGTGTTGCTAATTTTCAAACAAAGTGCCTAGGTATCTACAGTCGAAGGAGAGAAGGATTCGTGTCGGAAACAATTTCTGTCGATGCAGATGAGTCCCAGTAGTAATCAACCGTCTAGCTCAGGCTTTTCTTTTTCGATTCACCCTAACAACGGTAATCTAGCCGCAGCCAATTTCCACCACCTACGGGTTCCATTTGCGCCTCGCATTTTACTGGGTCTCGTCACGAGATCGTCGCCTTCCTATTTCCATTACGTCTCGTTTGAATTTCACGAGTGAATCGCGGAAACGTTGCTCATTGCGCGCGCCGCATTTCAAAACTCTCGCGCGAACATTTTTTCCCGAACGGAAGTCCTACGAGAACCGACGAATAACGAAGCTTTCAAATAGAATAAACCAGCTCGGCTACTCGCAATGCATCAAGAATCGACCTATCGAAAGAGAAAGTAGGAAGAATAATAGGCTGAAGACAGGTATCTGGGTAGACACGCGGATTTCTGGCTAACCACGAATTATTATAATGCAATCGCGCTGCGACTGAAAACCATAATTTCTCTATAACGTGGGTGTATCCTCATAAATATGTTCTGTGCAAGTCATCGATAAAGTACACAAGAGTTGCGCATTAATGTTACGCGATCGCTAGTTCCACCTTAACTCCGCGTCGACTAAATATAAATTATCCGTTTGCGATATTCCCGACTTCCCGTAAGCCACAGTATCTACCGTGATCCTAAGTATCATTCAAGTATTGATTACTTCATTACGTAAGATCGAAGGTACGAAAGAACAGTGACAATTTTTTACAACCGCACTTATCTTAAGCGTTAAAATGACGTTCACCGCTTGTCGAGATTCGATTAACTGCTCAAACAAACTGAAATGGCGATTTAATTAGAGACGATCCCTCCCGTCCATACGAGGAGCTTATGACGCGCGTAATATCGTCGTCTTTGTTCTTATACGGCTTGCGCAAGTGTGCGAAGTTTAAGACTATACATAAAGAGACTAACAACCCTTGTTGTTTAATGCTTCGTAGCAAAGTACGGTGTGCAACATGGCCGCCGTCGTAGAAGCATAAAATATTTAAGAAGTCGAACCACGTCTGCCGGTGGCAACCCTCCTATCATTTTTAATAAAATGACTGTCCTCCGTTCCTCGTCCATATAAACCCTCTTCTCCTTAATTATCTGCATCTTTTATCTGTTTCGAGAATTCGTCAATAATTTAAGAAACGACGGTACACCATTAAATAGAATAGGGTCCTGTAGAAACAAAACGAAAATGTCCGTAATTTCCTTGAGACGTTCTAAACTCTACGATGATTTCCGATACAAGAATGGAGTTAACACTAGAACTACCAAACCAGTAAAAATGACTGGTTTTAAATGGAGAAATACATGTATAAAAAAAAAAGGTGGTATGTCTAGTGTTAAGGAGGACTATGAGCGAAGAGAGATAGACGGCGAGAAAAATCCGTTACGAAAGCGGAAATTGAACGACATGGGAAATAATAAGCCGCTGGGAACATCGGTGGACGGGGGTGGAACACGTTCCATCCACCATCTTGCAAGCTAATGCACAACACTGTTATTTTCACCTTAATTGCCTTCCGGTTGTACGCGTTACATTTTGCAGCCTATTCGACACTTTGCTGTTTGGTTTTGTTAACGGTCTCCCGGTGAAAAAAAACAGACGGTATTAAACGCGATCGACAATTATCCATTGTGTTGCGTAAACGTTCGAGGAACCTTAATAAACAGGAAGTATCGGGCCCGTTTCAATGGCCACTCTTCCGCGTAAACTGCGCCTTCCTCGGGATCTTCTGTTTCCGAACATTGCGCAGATGTATTTAAATCAATCAGAAAAATTGTACGTGGGAATCGCCCGTTCATCGGTTACGTTTTTCAGAAAATACACGAAATAGCTGATACAAAATTCGGTTAATCTCTTGTGATTGTCACTCGGCAGCGGATGTTTGAAAACATTTATGGTATCAGTTCGAAAGAAGTGTGGTTAGATCGACATTTACTTTAGCATTAAAACATTAAAATATGCATTCAGCTTTTGATATTCTCCATAATTTTGTACATCACACGCACCATTCATAATTCTTACATATTCCGTTTTCTTATAAATGCATGGAGTCCACTGTTTAATTATCACCGTCAGACACAGTAGATTATAGGACACTGATCCATTTAACCACAACATAGACAAGTCCGTTTGAGAAGAAATTCACAGTCGATTTTCTCGGAAATAAAGCCTCGAACGAACAAAATTGATTACATATTTTCCCCCCTTCCACGATTGTTCCATTTATACTAGAATTCTGCATATCCGAATGAAATTATGAATAAAACACAAAATTGTGTAAGTCATGCAAACTTATGTCTATTTAAAATTACAAATGGTTTCAATCGACATGATCTAACGATTACATTATGCTTATGTTGTACGCAATACGATTTAAAAAAAAAAGAATCATAATATTATGTAATAAATGTTGTATTCGATTCACGCTTGCAATATAAAAAATCTCTGTAGACTACGATTATCTTGATGCTCGGACAACCACAAACAGAAGCTCTCACAATCAGTTATACTTGCTCGACAAAAGTTTGTCGGTATCTACTGTCTTGAATCGCACAAGGGAAATTGATTCCATAGAAAATCCTATCCGCTCGCGTGCGCGCAGCGCGGTGCCGCGGCGTCAGGTGCATTGAAAGTTTGATATATGTATATGTATGTAGTTATACCCCTTAAGACGAGAACTTTTCAAATAAACGAGAAATTTTCCATTAAACGCAGACATATATGCTGGATATATTATCAAACTAAACGACCTCGTGCACTTAAATATTGTAAGCTTACTCACACAGTTAAGACCCAAACTTGGATAACAATAGATGCAAGCAATATTATAATTCATTGAATAAATAAAATTCGACTTATCCTCATTGTCAGTTGTATTGAAGATGTCTTACTATTAAAGATCTAAGTAGATCAAGTCTGTTACAGCAAGACGATGCTCTTCGTGTGTAAATGAGAGCTCTAAAATCACGATCGCATTTATAATTTTTGGGATTAATGTTTAGTGCCCCATGAAAATCACGGACTGAGGCATTTCCCTCCATTAGCCAGCCAGTGGAACGACACGGGCACCAAAATGGCGCTTAATGTATTTAAAAAACCGTCCCCACGATTCTTTTGTCGCCGCGTGGGTACGTCTTAATACGAGACGATTTGTAAGTTTTTCTTTTACTCTTAAATGGAAAGATCGTCGGCTCGTGACGAGACGACTCTGTTCTCTGACGATCGGTCTACGTCAAAACGAAACAGACGACAAGAAAGAAACAAAGAAGCATCGCAGCGTAGGTATGAAAGTACATTGAAAAAAAAGTCGCACGACTTTTATTTACAGTTTTGCGCTCGATTTTGTGCTCCGGCTAATAATACCTCGACGTTGAACCGCGTGCAAACAACTTTACGTGGAAAACGTCGGTGGTCCATGCGTTTGTGTGCGGTTGATGACACAATTGCGCGTGTACACGCGAATTTTTCTGCGTCAACGAGAGGAGACGCGAGCGTCTTCTCGCTCGGGCACTCGTTACCTCGAGGAAGTCCGGTCTGTGTACGTACGTATATATGCCCTTCCCTGTAATTTTAATAACCACATCCTTCGGCCTTCTCGTAAGATGGCGGATGACGAGCCTTCGAGACAGAGAGAGAGAGAAAGAGAGAGCGAAAGAAAGAGAGCGAGACGGAGAGAGAAAGAAAGAGGAAGAAAGCCGCAAGAGAATGCTCTTCAGGTTGTGACGCACGTTACGTCACCAGCTATTACCGGGGAAAATCGAGACGAGTTATTGGCTCGGACCACACGATCGACTACTCGTCGCACGAGAGGCCACGGGGATAAACGTTCCTCCATAATGAACTCGTTGACACTCCATTTGCATTCGGTACGGGCCGAAAATTACCTTCGCCATATGCGCCTTTGTGAGCCAGTTGAATCTTGAAACGAGCAGCATTTTACCCGATATTATGGCACGCTCGACGCGATCAACGTAATGCGTCCGTGATGATTACTCGAATACTTGCAATTGCCTGTAACGTCCCGCGGTAAAAATCACGGAAGAGGGCTTAATCTGTCGTATTATTGAACTATACCTATAATACGATCGTGCTCGGTCAAAGTAATGGTTCGCATAACTGTGAGGGGTGGCAACCGCTTATAGATACGATCGAGTGGAAGCTCGATGAACGATGATTTTCCATAGGTGCACTCGAGTCGAAGCGGAAAGGCCACGAAATCATATGCCGGGACCATTTACGCGATAAACCCCAACGATCATAGCTAACCGAAACCAAGCATTACTCTACTGCGTCGTCTTTCGTAACTATTATGAAACAATTATCCTCGAATGGCTAAACGAAACCGAGAAAACGCGGAAACGCTGACCGGTTCATGAGCACTCGAATCACATGCCTGTTTTATTATACGTATTACTCGTCAATATCGCTGGTTCATTACGTGGCAATTACCGTGTACGTAGAAAGTATTGAATTCTAAACGCACATGTTTGTTGCTACTTTAAAATCGCGGATAGATTTAAAGAACGTATATGCAGATATTTGGAAGTCGTTCGTTGGAAACCGAGTTTGATCAATCGCTTTCCGCAGTCCAAGTACTTAATAATTTCCATAGTTACCCTCGTGCTTCCATCTACCCCAGGCGAGTCTGTAGATTCACTTATCCACGAAAGTTTTTCCTCATCGTAGCCATGCTCAACACGCGAGAACTTTCCCTCAAACCGTTCGAACGGAATGGATTTATAAATCAGTCCTTCGCTGTTACGCGATATCATGAACTCCAATTAAGGTATCATTTTCGTGGACGGAAGCAGGAATTCGCTACGAAAGCGGATGTTAGTAACCGATAAAGATAGCAACCATTATATATACATATAATGGAGATGGGTACAGAAACAAGAAAGGTGTCGCTGTTCCACATGAAACGAGAGAGAAAAAAAGGAAATTAGTTTGACGGTCCAGTCACCTCGGTTCACGGTTACGAGACGTCAGCTTGAATCTTAGTCCAGGGATTTTGGTGTTGTTGGATGAATCAGACCCTCGAGGTAAAAGACCACCGTGATTCGCCGGAAATTTGAATAGTTTCTCGGCCGAACCGTGAAATGGATTAATCGCATCAGACTTTAAAAAGTCCCTCTTTTACAAAGATTGTCTGCAGTTCATTTACTATGGCGTAAAGGAATATTGTTTCGCATCATACTATGGGTAATAATATCATTTTCAGTTCAATTTCCATTCCTCAACGTCCATTCTTCTCGCGGACTCGATGAATCGTTGAAGGTGTACCAATAAAACACGTAACGGTGATCGTTGTCAGGTTAAACGCGTGTCAGCCGAATAATATCAGCAGCCAATAGGAGTAGCAGATTTCGCATAGAACGAGCAGAATGGGATAGGAAGTTCCTCGTTCATCAGCAAGATTTGTCGGATGATCAATTGGATATTACCGGTCTTTGGCTGTCTCGCTCAAGTTCCCGGCTTTTCTCCGTTCTTCTTCCACGGCCCATTAGCCCCGAGACGCGGGGATCGGATAATTAGCGAAGCATTCGCCCGATTCTTGCCTCTTCCTCCCGGAGCGTCCTCCTCTCTCCCATGGCAGGCCAGCGGAGAATCCTTAATAATTGTAACTGGACACGGAGAGCCAGCAGCCTCACCTACAGCGTCCCTCTCTCCTTTACCCCTTCTAGTCCCCCTTTCTCTCTCATCTCCTCTATGCCGCAACGTCCTCTTCCTCTCTCCTTGCTCTTCGAGATCTATCCTTCCGTATGTTCCATCTCTCGCTCGCTCTTTCTCTTCTGACTGTCTTCCTGGGCGCGCTGCCCACTTTACAATACACTTTGTCCATCTGCCTTTTAAGGAGTGAAAAAATGAAAAAAGGGGGCGTGGCCAGAAAGATCAAAGGGTGCCGCCGCTGGTACGAGAGAGCGAGACCGGCAGATGCGTGGGAGAGAGAGGCGAGACTCAAGACGAGACATACAACCACGGTGGTATGCACGCCACACGCTACGCTCGCTGCTGCGCGTTACTAAACCGCACACTGCGCTCCTCTAAACTGCAATACGCTATTCTCTATATCGTCGCCGCATCCTCCTTGACGTCTTCTTTCTTTTTCGGCCCTCCTCGCGGCTCCTAGCACAATGCAAAGCTCCTCGCGCGCCGCACTCTCACGGAATCACGATTTCCAGTCCCCGGCTGTCCATACATTTGCATGAAAATGACTCGCGAATGCTCTTTTCCTTTAGTCCATCGTTTCCTTTCCCTATTTCGATTTCACAGATTTTTGGCTAGATTCGGGAGGCATACGACTCGGCTTATTACCTATGCCATTTTAGTTTGTAACCACGTTGCATGCTTGACGGCAATCTACTACGCTCGTCAAAGGTATACCTGGCTATCGGGTCAATAAATTTTTATGTCGACGGACGGTGTAACTAAACCCGATCTTTACAACGTGTCGTTGATATTGTCCTATCAGCCGCGGAACGTAATAGCGATGGAATCGTGCCAAAAGGACCAGAGCGTTTGTCCCATGAGCGGAGAATCGATAGTGACACGAACGCTTTTAATATAGCGATGGAGAATCGTCGAACTTTTCGCGTAGGCTTCATAAATTACGATGGCAATAAACAACGTTTAATTTATCGCGATGTCCTGAAGCCGTTAATGGTTGCTTAAAAAAAAAAATAGTTAAAAAGTTTTGTGAAATTACGACTTCTCGGTGGAAAAGTGGTATTCATAGGACCAATGATCCACTAATGAATTCGCTGGCGCTATTTGCCGGCTATTTATTCGGAACATCAAATGTACCGCGTCCCGGGTAATTGGTTAATAAAACCCCGGAAGGCAGCTCTCTTTCCGGCGTGATTAATTGCACCCTCGAGCGGATGTGCTCTTATTTTGAAAGTTGGATACCCGAACCACCTACCACCTTATCCCCGGCTCCGCTTGTAATTAGTTCCTCTTTATCATGTTGCGTCATTCGCCGAGTGCCAGGGAAACATTTATCCTTTAATAATATCGCTCAAGGAGGAATTCGTAAAAAATGCCACTGGGTGCGACGAATACTTTAGTTTTGGTATATGTATATTATGAGACCCTCCAGGATTCGCTGTTTAAGGCTTTCGCACATGGTTCCAGGTTGATTAATGGAATGGAATGATCATTTACGATTGACGAATGGGAATTACGAAAATGAATACATCGAAAATGTAATTAATNAGGACCAGAGCGTTTGTCCCATGAGCGGAGAATCGATAGTGACACGAACGCTTTTAATATAGCGATGGAGAATCGTCGAACTTTTCGCGTAGGCTTCATAAATTATGATGGCAATAAACAACGTTTAATTTATCGCGATGTCCTGAAGCCGTTAA
>SMSR01001214.1:3094-21660 GCA_019453355.1 Ceratina japonica
CCTGATCCCGTGATTCTGATACATTCGGATACGTATATCCGTTCGCGATATTCGAATGCGTGCACGGTCGGGAGAGAATTGGAAAGGGCCGCCGTCCCCGTTGAACCCCGCCGTGTATACCTTCTACCTACAAGCAACCGCGCAACGTTCCTGGACATTGACTCCGATTCTGTCACGGCTCTAATACGGTAGTAGAACGTCTCCCCGTCGCGGAGGAGTTGATTTAACGTTTATCTAGCGCGAGATAGGAGCAAACTGGCGAGAAACGGTATTTCGCTAAGGCATTAAGGGGTAGTTCTGAAAGGGGCACTCGCGATTGTTACCTTCGCAAACAGAGTCCTCGAGAAAGAGCCGGGATAATGTACAAATTTAACGGCGACCCAATTCGTAGAATTCGGGCGAAACGATATCCAAATTTTCTGGAGAATATTGTACCTATGTTTATCGTCCCGAGAGAGTAGCACCGTTTCGCCCAGAAAGGTGGTGGAGATCGCCTCAAGCCTCAAGGATACGGCCTCAGTATACACGAGTTAACAAGGATGAATAAGAGTAACTATCGGCAACGAACGGAATTGCATTGGGAAATGGTAAATGGGAGAGGGATTCGCAGAACAATAAAAATTTGAACTGTCCCGAGTCGGAAAAGTAATTATGGTTTTGAACCTATTTATCGTAGAGAAGGATATGGAGGTCGAAATCATATCTTGAGCAGAGGAATATAANACTTAAAGACGAACATCTTGCATGGAGCTTAGAGCATATAGTACATGGAAGAATTTACATGTCTACGTAAAAAGAGTATACAAGCGGCAGAGAGAGGACGATACTTCGAGAATTCTCTCTCTCTCTCTCTCGAGCGCTTGTCTACTCTTTTTACATAGACGTGCTTCCACCATGTAATATATGCTCTAATTACGGAGCTCCTCGGAGCGGGTAACCCGAAAGTCTTGGAGACCGCTCACTGTTCCTCTCCTCGGGGCGCATCACGGGGTTTTCTTTTCGAGTAACGTCTCATTACGCGGCCGGCGAGACGAATGGATCTCGTTACGATTACGGGAAGGGCGAAATCGTCGTTCGCAGGCGACGTCAGAATGGACGACGAGCGACGTAACCGACGAGGTTATTTTTTTTTTTTTTTCAGCCGCACGGACACGGGGCGGCAGGGAGAAGAAGAGAAGATCGGCCGGGTAGCGCAGGGGTGGCGGCGCGACACGGGGCGAGGCCGCCGCTCGAGGGGGAAGGGGCACCCGGGGGGAGGGGGGCGGGGGGCGAGGGGAGAAATAATTTAAAAGCTGAATTGAATTTTTCGTCCTCGGAGTCTTTCGTTCGGGCATTGGGAGGCGGACAATGGCTCAATGGCGATGTATCAAGGAAAGTCGACTCGCGGGAGAGGCCAGCATTGTATCGGCTCTTTCCTCGTGCCTCCCCCGCCCTGCCCTACGCGGCCCAGCGCACATTCAGCCAAACACATCGGCGCTGTCGCTCGCCTCGCTACCTCCTTGCCTCTTGCTTCCTCCTCGCTCGGCTCTTTCGGTCGCTCCCGGTGCCGCGGGTCCATCGCTGCACTCCAACCCCCTGATCCCGTGATTCTGATACATTCGGATACGTATATCCGTTCGCGATATTCGAATGCGCGCACGGCCGGGAGAGAATTGGAAAGGGCCGCCGTCCCCGTTGAACCCCGCCGTGTATGCCTTCTACCTACAAGCAGCCGCGCGACGTTCCTGGACATTGACTCCGATTCTGTCACGGATCTAATACGGTAGAACGTCTCCCAGTCGCGGAGGAGTTGATTTAACGTTTATCTCGCGCGAGATAGGAGCAAACTGGCGAGAAACGGTATTTCGCTAAGGCATTAAGGGGTAGTTCTGAAAGGGGCACTCGCGATTGTTACCTTCGCAAACAGAGTCCTCGAGAAAGAGCCGGGATAATGTACAAATTTAACGGTGACCCAATTCGCAGAATTCGAGCGAAACGATATCCAAATTTTCTGGAGAATATTGTACCTATACTTTCCGTTCCGAGAGAGTAGCACCGTTTCGCCCAGAAAGGTGGTGGAGATCGCCTCAAGCCTCAAGGATACGGCCTCAGTATACCACAAGTTAACAAGGATGAATAAGAGTCACTATCGGCAACGAATGGAATTGCATTGGGAAATGGTAAATGGGAGAGGGATTCGCAGAACAATAAAAATTTGAACTGTCCCGAGTCGGAAAAGTAATTATGGTTTTGAACCTATTTATCGTAGAGAAGGATATGGAGGTCGAAATCATATCTTGAGCAGAGGAATATAAGAGTAAATTTAACTCTAATTTCAACCTATGTCTGGTCTAGTTAGTGTAATGTATTTATGTTTAGTTTCTTTGAGTTTTAAGTAAAATTATAAAAACTAATGTTTAAGAAGTTATCTTCGTGAAGGTATGTAAAATGTAAAAAAGAAACAAAAAACAAACAGAAATGTTTTATACGTTAATTTGTGTAAGATATTAAGTTAGAGATAAGAAATTCACAAACAATGCAACAAAATATCTCGAGTTGTTGCTTCGTCTGTGCGAAAACGGCTTCGAGTGCAAAGGGTTAAGTTCTGAGATAACTCAACTAGTTCTACTTTTTAGATCTAATACACCTAAACCGGGATATATTTAGGTTTAGAAGATTCAAATTATAGTTAAATTTTCGACTCGGGTTAAGTCCCTGTTTCATGTACGAGACAAGGACGGAAATTATAGAATAGACAGGGATAGCAAATACTTAAGTCGATCTCAAAAATAACGACTATGAATACCGGTCCTACTCTCTCAGGACGGCGAGTATATATATGTACAAACTGCGTCCTGTCGCTGACGCCGAGGAAACTGTCGCGCGGTATTTAAATTCGTCGCGATTCAAGGAACGAGTACAGTACATCCTGCGATCCTTCTTCCGGGCGAGCTCAGAAGACGGAACCCGGAGCCTCTGGCAACCTCACCCTCGGTTCCGCCCTTACGAGCCCGGAGGGAGCGGCGGGAGGAGTCCGAGGGCCATTCGTCTTCGTAGAACAAAGTGCGGCGATCTACTTTCCTGACCGAATGCGAATCCGATGCAAATCCGGCTCCGGATCACGACAATAGGCGACCTAGCGATATGGTAATGTCCTCCCACGTCGATTCCCTCGACTCGGCTCGATCGGCCGACCCTCTCCGTGCGTGCACGACTGCTGCTGGCTCCGCACGCACACGCGTTTTACCAGCCTCCGTTGTGTAGACTGTAGACCGACGCGATGCGGCGCGCCGCGCCGGTCGTGAGAAGGGTTTTGTGGAAAGAGATTGCGAACGCGATACGCGGGTGGCCGCACATTGTACGTACTGTTGGATATTGCGTTGCATCGACGATACGGCTGTGCCCACTGTGCGGCTACGCGCGATGAAGATCGTCGATGCATTCGACCGCGTCCCGCCGCGAATAAATTCTCGGCCGAAGGAAGCGGACGCAGTCGGTGACCTGCTCGAAGTAAACTACGTCTCAATTTCACTTCGTTTTTGTTCGTGTAGATTTTCGGATAAACATTTTTTCGAACAATTGTTCCCATTGAAAATTCCGTCGATTTAATTAACAGTTTCTGGCGCATATTAGCGTCGCGCACCGCCGGTAGACAAAAGACGTGGAAGAATCGCAGACGGGGCTGAACTTTTCATTGGGACCCAGGCCATGCACACCCGTTTATCCCTTTATCTCCTCTGTTTTTTCCCTCTTCCGGCGATGTTGTCTCGCGCCCGCGCGAAGAGGCGAGAGATCCGGCCACGGAATCGTACAAAGGGTGGAGACAAAGGGAAGCGCCGCCCTCGAGATACTAGAACAATGGAGGCCGAACAATGCCCCGATGCTGAAAATTTAACCGATGATCGAAAGTGGTCCTCCCGCTCCCCGTTGAGCCAACTATTTTCCATCGAGAGAGAGAGAGAGAGAGAGCGGCTGTCCCCCGCTCGATAATGCCCGCTTTCTTTGCCCGTCGAACCCTTCTTTCTACTCTTTTTCCACCGGCCCGAATTAATTAATCCGCGAAATTAATAGCCCGCCGGGTGACGGGACCGCTTGCCGATCGTTAAACGCCCAAGTTATTAACTCCTTCGGCGAACACTTTTTTCCGACGACGAATTTGCTCCGTCGCGAGTCTGTCCCCGACGTGATTGATCAACAAATTTACAGGGAACAGAAATCGTTAACTGAAAGCGATAAAAACTGACACCTGGCTACGAAAGCCATGGACGACTTCGATAAAAAAAATAAAAAAAAATAACCGGTGAGAGCGAACAAGGCGTGAACTCTGCGCTCTCGCCATAAGGATCAACGGGGAACTTTTTTCCTGAAAAGGCGAATTTATTCCCGGATTCGAACCGGGCGAGGGACCAGAGCGCGCGCGCGAGAAAGAGAGAAAAAGAGAAAAATAAACAGAAAGCCGAGCCGGATGTTACGATAGTCGAGTATCGGTAGCCGCCGGTCAATCCTTTGAAAAGAGTCGGTTTAATGGAGATCGAGTGTTTATGAGAGGGCTCGGGGCTCGCGCGAGAGAGTCCCGGATCCGCGGACCGGAGACAGAGGGAGCGAACGCGGGACGAAGGAAGGAGGATACGCGTGGCAAAGTTGCCCGCCGAACCGGAACTCGACCGCGTATATGTACTCCCGCGTACTCCGGCAGCCAGTCCGGTGAAAACTGTCTGACTGTGAAAAATGTATCTACTTGCCGACACGAGCGACTATGTTCGCGTCCTCTTTACGCGCAGACACGATTCTATTCCCGTTTCGTATCGAACGGCATTGTCTCGCAATTAAAGTCTATAATAATAGTCTTAAACTGTCAAAGCGGTACAAGTCTGCAACGGAGAGAAGTAAACCATCTCCGGGGGAGAGGGAAGAAAGCACAGTTTTGTTGCTGGAGACACAGACGGAGAAAGGGAGAGTCGAAGATGTCGAAGAGGAGCGACCCTCGCGATTCCTAATCAGGGATCAGTCCCCCGCAACGAGTGCGACGGCGGTGGGCGACGACAACGCGGACGACAAAACGGCGACAATGCTGGCAAGAAGACGAGAAGGAAAGGGAGCGACCCGTGGCATCCCCGCGACGGCTCACAAAGCGGCGAACACCGAACACGGTCATGCGTTCGTTGTACAGGCGCGTTTGTACGAATGCAAAGGCGGGCAGGTCTTTGGAAGACGCGAAATCGATTTCGAGCAAATAATCGGATACTCGGTTCAGGGGCGGCTACGAGGCTCTACGTTTTGCGTCCGCGTCCGCGTACGCGTACGTACGTACGTACGGCCGCACACGCTCGAGTACGCGCGACACACGCGCGGCCGCGTGTGTGTTACCCGCGGTGGAAGAAGGTGGAGTGTCGGGTGAGTGGGTGGCGGCGGAGAAGGTTGGAGGAAGAAGAGAAGTCGGTGCCGGGAGGACGGGGAGAAACGGTGGAAGAAGAAGAAGTAGGAGGCGGAGGAGGAGCGTAGTCGCATAATTCAGAATCGACAAAGCGGCAGATTATGGAAATAGAGTCCGCGAGTCGGAGCCGGAGAGTTCTCTCTCTTCGGATCCTACCTACCTCCCCCGCCCCTCCGCTTCTCCGTTCCTCTCTCTCTCTCTCTTCCGCTCTCCCTCGCATCGTCTTCTTCTCCGCTTCGGCTACGAACTCTCGGTCTCTCGCTTCCACCCGGTGGCCTCGCGTTGGAAGCCGTACGACGTTACCATGACGACCATTGTGCCACGCTCTCTTCCACCTCCAACTTCACTCCACCTTCTCGGCTCCCCTCTGGCTTCCTCCACCTACACCACTCGTCCGTTGTGGCTCCGAGCTCCAACACAGAGCGCCTCCACCGACGCGGCCGTTCCCCCTTCTATCGTCGACTACAGTGCCGCTGCGTTCCCGCCCGCCTCTCAGCCACCCAACAACCGATCCAGCAACCCCACCGTGTGTACCTCATCTCTCTAACGACTTGTTGTTAATGTTGTATCAACTCACCCTGCAAACAGGTCCCCCCTCTCTCTCTCTCTTTCTATCTTCCTCTCCCTTCCGCCCTTCCGCGCTGTCTCTCACCTTCTCGACCGTGTCGCGTCCCCCCTTCTTTCTCTCTCTCTCTCTCTCTGTCTTGCTCTCTTTCGTCCACCCACTCTCCCTCTGCCTCGTCCCGGTGTCTGTAAACCAACCAGCCCGTGTATAACGTACACGCCGGAGCGAGCAAGTTGAGCGTGTGCCGACGAGGGATGAACGGGGGCGAGCTTTTCGGAAGGCGTAACTGGTGTTCGAATTTTTCAGGCGTCAGGTTCTTCTGCCTCTACACAACTTTTCGCCGGTTTCCTAGCTCCCATTATATCCCGTCGCGAACCATGCTCTTTTTTTCGCTGGATCAACGCAAATTTTCTGTCTTCTCGCACAAAAGCGCATTTAAAACCGCGCGCGCGCGGTACTCTCGTTGGGGTATAGCGTTTCTCGAAACGTCGACGTCATTTTCAAATTGATTCTGTCATCGATCGCGTCGCCCGACGATTTGTCACGAAGTCGAGAAGACAGAGGAAACGCCGAATCTGCATGATACTGCGTTACGTCGACTTCGGTTACAGAAAATCGACCGCGACTGGAAAAAAAGACGGTGAGGGCTTGTCAGTATAATTAATGATCCGTTCGGTTGTTTCAAGCTCGACGAAAAAGGGGAAGACCTGCGAGGTCTCTTTTCGAACGGCATCGTTTGTCGATTGTGACGTCGGCAAGCAGGCCTTGATTACCAATAGTATCCTTCGACGTTTTGATTTTTGAGGAATTCTTATGAATATCCATTTTCTGATTGTATCCTTTATGTTGCTTTCTGTTAATTACTTCTAAGCTAGCGAGAAATGTTTCTGGCGTTGTAGCTCTAATCGTAAAGTAAAAGGTGGTATACAATTTTCCTGTAGGTTCAACATTCTCTAAAAGTTTTTTGTTTCAATGGTCTCTTTCGTAACGGCATCGTTTGTCGATTGTCACATCGGCAAGCAGGCCTTTATTCCCAATTACATGAGAGCTCCTTCGACGTTTTGACTGTCGAGGAATTCTTATGAATACCCATTTTCTGATTGTATCCCGTCGCGTTTGGTTTCATTGCTTTCTGTTAATTACTTCTAAGCTGGCGAAAAATGTTTTTGTAGCTCTAATTGTAAAGTAAAGATAAGATCGCATACAATTTTCTCGTAGGTTCTCTAAAAGTTTGTTGTTTTAATGGTCTCTTTTGTAACGGCATTGTTTGTCGATATTAAGTCGGCAAGCAGGCTTTGACTTGATTACCAATTACGTGAGAGCTCCGACGTTTTGACTGTCGAGGAATTCTCATGAATATCTATTTTCTGGTTATATCCCGTCGCGTTTGGTTTTATTGTTTTCAGGCGTTGTATCTGGCGTATATTACGTCAGTGGTGTAGCCATAGGGACAATCGTGGTCGCCTTGCTTCCTTGTCCCTAAGGCTAAGCTACTGATTTCGGAAGTTCAGAAACCGTCCATTCGGTTGCTGTGCCGGTCCGTTGGAGGATAACGTAGCTAGACTTTAAGCTGGCGAAAAATGTTTCCAGTAGAAGTCGTAGCTCTAATCGCAAAGTAAATATAAGATCGTATACAATTTTCCTTTTTCCTATTTTCCAAAAATTTGGTGTTTCAATGGTGAGAATGGGCGGATTTTCCCGGTGCCAGTAAACCGATAATTAATTATACTAAACCCATTGAATTCTGGAGTTCAAAGAAAAATGCTTAGGATTTTTTTTGCAAAAGACGTCAGATCTATAATTTCTCTTCAGAAATTGTTCCACCAGCGTTAAATCACGTACCGATTTCCTCGGTGTCGGTTAGCACCGAAAAGATCAAATTAAGACCGTGGATTTGACCCCTACTAGGCACTGTTCCATTTTCATTTTCTTCGCATTGTCATTCTTTAACGATAGGTATGTCCACGGTGGTTGGTATTAGGACAGCGATAAGACACAATTAGGACAGCGGACAGAGGCGAGATGGTAAAAACTAGCGAGAGCTGAAGACGTAACGACTCCGCATTATATAATGACACAGAACGGATTAATCCTAGTGGCGGCGGCGTCGCGGCGGCAACTCGGCCAGCATAATAGACATGCTCTTTCTTTGTTTCGTGCGTTCATAATAGCCGCGCCTCGCAAGAAAACGCGGAACACGGAGCATTATGCAGTCCGCCGAGACGAACGAGAATAAACCGTGGTCTGAATGGCTCTCTGAGTTTGTTTCCTTTCCTATCCCCCGCTCCGCCCCGTCGCCGCCCGCCCTCTTTTTCTTTTCTCTCCTTTCTCCGTGTTCTTTCTTCCCTTTCTTCCCTTCTCTCCTTCACCTCCCGGCTTTCTTCAACCCCGTTTCTTTATTCCAGTTTCCCTGGAAGATAGAAGACGGCTACACCGACTTGACTTCGTTTTTGTGATCTTTGTGTGTCTCCAGCTGCGTATTCGATTGGATGCCGGAATTCTGCGGGAGATTTTCAACTCGATGAGTTTGATTTCCCATAATTAGACTCTTAAGTAACTTCCTCCAAATTAACCAGCGACGATAAGAAACACCTTCGAATTAGTCACCTGTTTTAAGCGTGCAACCGTGAGGCAGATACAGTTCATTCTACGGGGACAGTGGGAGATAAATCACGGGAGGGTCGCGACCCAAACGCGAGAAAGCGCGACGGGAGGAAGGACAGGGAAAACGAAAAAATGAAACGGGCTAAATAAAGGATCGAAGCGGAGTCGCCTCTGCACGCGCACCGTTCACGCGGATCTACGGTTCAAAGGAGGGTCTCCTTAACGACCGTATCAATTCGCATTTTCTCCTATTCACGCGGCTCCTAATCCTCGGCCTGCACCGGGAGTTTTATGCCTATTCCCGGCGCGGGCTATATCTACGACGGCCGACATAAATCGTCGCGCCCGTCGACTTATGTATGTATGTATATCGGGCCGGTCCTCGCGACGCCCCAATCGCCGCTGAATGCCTCCCGTCCTTCCGAGAAATAAACGATCTCGGAAAGATTTTTGGTAGCGCGCCCGATAAAAAAGAAATCGGGGACCGTCCGAGTTTCTGCGTCCGCGATTAATTGATAAAACCATGCGTAAACTTCCAGGAATTATGCGACTCCGAGTGTCTGGGTATATTTTTACGATATTCGCCGCCGGATCGTTTAGCGACCCTCGACGATCGTCGAAGAAAACACGGAACGCGGACCGNAATATTCGCCGACCGATCGTCGTTTAGCGACCCTCGACGATCGTCGAAGAAAACACGGAACGCGGACCGGCACGAAAGCCAACAACGGTCGAATAATTTCTGCGAGAGGGACCTCTTGACCGATTTTCATCCCGGTGGAACCGGGTACGATTCTTCGCCGCGGGGAAAAAAGTAACCCGGGGACGGTGGACGCCACAATGGGCGTAATTTTCGACGAACTTCCCCGGCCGGAGGATACGCGCGTAAGTCTTGGAAACAGTTTCGCGTCGTTTGTCCGGCTGAAAGGTACACGTACGTATCTGTGCCCGGTGTATGCAGGGCCGGGAGCCAAGTTGGACCACGCGAATCGGACCACTCGTTCGCTGTTAACTCACGGAAATGATCCGGAAGCTCGGTAGCTCGAACCTGGAAGAGCTTCTCTCGTTCGGTCGTTATGCGAACGAGCCGTGCACAACTTTCCGGTCCGCCGTCTCGCCGAAGGGAGTAGCGCGCTTAGAATGGACCGTTCTATGCGAGAAAAATCGTGCTCGCCAATGGACCGTCTCGTAAACAGTTTAATCGAGCGCCTCGGAAAG
Source organism: Ceratina japonica (assembly GCA_019453355.1). Lineage (NCBI taxonomy): Eukaryota > Metazoa > Arthropoda > Insecta > Hymenoptera > Apidae > Ceratina > Ceratina japonica. The sequence continues at coordinate 12,895 of SMSR01001214.1, forward strand.
AGTGCACCGAGCTAAGGGGATTTAGACATCGAATTTTACGTCGTTCTTTTTTGTTTTCTATAAAGAAATTCATTTGTAGATGATAATATTCGTGATAATAATTACTCAACGAATCTAGACTGCGTGGAGACCCGAGTCGAAAAAGTAATTATGGTTTTGAACCTATTTATCGTAGAGAAGGATATGGAGGTCGAAATCGTATCTTGAGCATACGAATATAAAAGTAAATTTAATTGTAATTTGACCCTATATCTAGTCGTTATGTTCGCTTATAAAGGATATAGATCTAAAATAGGGTTTATAAAATATAATTTAGTCCCTCAAGTCTTACTTCAAGAGTTTAGTAAAAGATCCTGTAGGTTCATACTAGTATTTATGAAACTTGAGGATGTTCTGGAGGTACAATCGGAGACAGAAGTACATAAAATTAGAAATTCGTCAATATATTGGCAATGAAGGCTATTTATGATGTATATTTTGTATTAAAAATATAGATTAATTCCCGAAAGCTTTTGTTTAATTAGCTTTGTAATTTATTATTTTAATATTTCAGAAAATCTTAAAAAAATCTTATAAACCCTTAAATAGGCCTTGAGGTTCCCATCGCTTACTTGGAGAACTAAATTCTAACCACTTTCGTGAACGAACTGAAGGTTTTTAAGGCCTAAAATACAATTTGAGATTTTTTTAGGGACTTATAGGTTCTGATTACAGTTATATCAAATATTAAGTTCTGGGATAACTGTACTAGTTCTACTTTTTAGATCTAATAGACCTAAATTGGAGTACATTTAGTTTTAGAAGATTCAAATTATAGTTAAATTTTCGACTGGAGTTACGTCGTTCTTTTTTGTTTTCCACAAAGAAATTCATTTACAGATGACAATATTCGTGACAATAATTACGCAACGAATCTAGACTGCCTTAAGAGTACGCAAATTAGAGATTTTCCGAGAAACGTGGAATGACGACATAGCGGCAAAGGATAATTAGTAGTATTGTTTCGCAAAGATCGTCAAGTCTTAAGTAATGCGTACGAAACGCGGGAAAAGGCTTTCGGGAGAGCTTTACAGTGGAGAAGAAGGTTTCCCTTCTGGGAACCCGAGTGGCAGGATAATGGGTAATTACACGTTCGGGCAGCAGCGGTTCGGGGTCCCGCAGGAGAGCGAGGAGGATAGGAGCCGTGCACGTGCCAGTTTTCGACGCCGACGAACGGGCGCCGCTATTTAAATCCAGAAAATATGTAAATCCGCCGTTTATAAAGCCATACATCAAGCTCGCCGTTCCGCCGCGCGCCGGAAGGGGATGAAAGCGACGGAAGGAAGGAAGACAGGCCGAAGCGCGCGGCGCCGCCGGTAAATCGCGCCGCGAAAAAGGGTTACTCTATTCCTGTGTCACGGGTAGGTGGCCCCTTTTTTTCTCTCTCTCTCTCTCTGGCCGGCGATTGTCGATTCTTCCGATCTCCTTGGCNTTTCCTGTGTCACGGGTAGGAGGTAGCCCCTTTTTTTCTCTCTCTCTCTCTGGCCGGCGATTGTCGATTCTTCCGATCTCCTTGGCCGCATTTTGTCCCGCGAGCCCGCGTTAACACCGGGCCCCGTGATAACGCGACGCGACGCATTGTTACGCCGATTCCCGTCGCGGTAAATGGATCCCGGGGCGCGTAACAGGGCGCGAGGGCGCAAGACGGGAGACCCGGCGACGCGGATATATGCACGTAACATAATGCCGGCCAAGACAATGGGCCGTTTTGTCGCCGACGAATTATTTCGTTCGATGCACGGCACAGATTTTACGTTATTTTGCAACAATCGGCATCGGGTTCCGTGGGCGCGCGTGGGGAACAAGGGGTGAAAAATGCTTAAACGGCCGCGCCTCGTATATAGTATAATACAAAGCCATTGAAATAAGAACGCAATGTCCCCGAGAATAGGGCCGGATATACATATTGTGTTACATTGAAAAATTACGTCGCTCAGATTGGCGTGCGTTGCCCGCTTTCATCTCGCCTCTCTCAGTCGTCGCGTTAAAATATACGCGTAGACGCAGAATTCTGTAATTGTTTTTGTTTTATTATAATAACGTCGCGAGACGAGGGGGTTGGAATCGAGTTCGGTTTTTTGTCGAACGACAAGCGAGACACTTTGCGTTTAGGGGGCGGCTAAGGGAAGAATGAAGCCGGCGACGGAGGCGAGGGGACGAGGCGAGGGGTGGACGATAGGTCCGGATCGAATCTGCATGGCAAAACCACCGAATCTCTCTTGAATGTCTGCGATGCGAAGCTACGATTCGCATAACGCGGTGGCGGCGGCGGGTTTCTCTTCTTTGCCTCGACGCGCTCTACCGAGCATCGCCGGCCGAGGGACCAAGTTTGACGCGTACTCGATAGAGAATAATTCTATTCAGCGAATTTTCCGACTGACCGATCGCGTGCCAAAGGGAGCCACCGGTCCGTTTTGCGGAAAGTATGGAAAATTCGGTATATCGGTCTTTTTCCTTTTCTGCCCGAGTCGAAATTTTAATTCTGATTTAAACCTCTTAGTTCTACACAAGGTTTTGGAGGTCTAAAGTGAAATTGTATGATAGAGATTTTTTCATAAGCATTAAAGTCTTATTATGACCTCGAGGTTCTACTTACGTCCGCTTTAGACAAGTTCAGGCCTGAAACGGAATTTATATAATTTTACTCTTGGCCTCGAGCTCCTTATTTTTATCAGAATTTGTTGATTCTGATTTGAGCCTAAAAGCCCTCTCTTTCATATTACTACGAAAATACTAGCATTTATACTATAGTTTGATAATAGAACTACAAAAAGTATTAAACAATATTTAAAATTGTTTTAATTATAAAAGCTAATACAAATACGGTTTTATTTACCAAATGTCAGAAACTATTGTCGACTTAATTTTTTTAAATTGATGGAAACTCTCAAAAATAAACCTGTTAACGCGCAGATAATTAAATTTGGTAAATAAAAAAATAACTACACAAGCTTTTGTAATAAAATAAATGTTAAAATCTAATAACTTTAATATTCCTCATCAAATTATAGTCAACGTATTTAGCAGCCTTAAATATCAAATATTAAGTGGTTAAGTAATTATTATTAACACAAGTAGTAATAATCAAACAATATTGTTTCCATTCTAAAATTTCATTAAACCATCACTAAACTATTTTCTTAAAAATAGTGATGAGTAATTATTGACAGGAATCGAGTATTAACTAGCTATAAGTAATGATAGATAATTAGCATCTAAAATATACATACAGTATATTTTATAAACGAAACAATCTTGTTTGTGAGAGAGAGAAAGAGAGAGGTAATCTTTATTACTAGAACTGCGTAAGGTCTAGGGGAACGAAAACAGTATTACATGTAGGATTTGAAGATTTAAACCGGAACTTCTTGACTTTGAAGGTTTAAAACAGAAGTTAAATTTCGACTCGTGTGTTTTATGCGGGAATCTTTCTAACTCAGAATCAAGCCCAAAATCCAGGCTCAAAGAATTATACGTATAGGGAGAAAAATTTTAATGAAATATTCTTAATTACCTCAACACTCAGGTATTTCGTTTAATTAAGACTCGGTGATGCTCCTCGACCGAAGCCCTCGAAAATAAACTAGCGCAAAAATGATTCGTCGCTCTCCGTATTCGCGTTCATTCAGCCGCGCCTTAAAGACGATCCCAAACATCTTTGCACCGCGAATTTCCCCCGGAGGGAACAAGAGGAAAGCGCATCGGGGGTAATCTCGACACCTCGCCACAAGCAGAAAGAGCAGGGGCCGACTTATTAAGTCGAAAAGTTGCGCGCTGCAGCCGCCCCTGTAGACCGGGTCTCCCTCCCTCTCACTCCCCGGGAAGGAGTAGCTGCCTCTGAACCCTCGCTTTCTCCCCCGTTTACCTCGGTCGGCCGCCTTATCGCTGCTTCGCTTTCAATTTATTACCACTCGGCAAATAATTACCGACAAGAGGAGCGGCGACGGCCTCTCCTCGGCTTCGCCGTCCCCGTCGCCGTCGTCGTCGTCGTCGTCGTCGTCGTCGTCGTTTCCTCGAATAACGGTGCGCGCGGTACGAAGCGGAGCGGAGCGGCTTGGCAGCAGCTCGCCTTATTGAGCCGGAGAATGTATTCAACCGGCCGGGCTGAATCGTCGCCGGAGAAAGGGACAAGGAGGAACGGAAAGAGAGAACGAAAGTTATTCAGGTGCGAGTTAATAAAAAAGCATTTCGAGCGAGTCGGTGAACGGATGCCAAGTGGCTGACTGCGCGCGGCGACGTTCACCTTCTTCTTATATATCCCGTATATCCTTCCTCCTTGCTCGGCGATGCGACCGCGACCGATATTTTCCCCCAGCTTGATACCGCCCGATGCTGCTGCTCGCTGGAACGTGAATCGGGGAAAAGGACAGCCCGGCTACAACGATTTTCATACACCCTCCGCTCTGCTATGCTTCCCACGTGTGCTATCGTTTTCATATTTTTATTGTCGACCGGTTGCATAAAATAATGACGGATTTCCAGAGGAGTTGAAATTTTTTTACCTTCGAAAGAAATAATTTAACTCTTTGTCGTATTTTAATAAATTTGACTCGTGATCATAATTTTATAGCAAACGTTGGTCAGGCTCGTGGTCATAATCTCATGTCTACACTGTCAAAAATATAATTAGATTTAATGGACTATTCATGAAAAAAAATATATTAAATTTAAGTTTCTCGTACATTAAATACATATCAATGCAAATTTAGTGAATTTTTAAGAAAATTTAATGAACTTTGAGAAAATTTATTGAATTTTGAAGGAAATTTATTGCATCTTGAAGAACATGTAATGTAGTATTCATGAAAACTAATGTTCCACAATGAATATTTGATAAAATCTTTCATTAAATTTAATAAAAAATACATGAATATTGCTTCATGTATTTTTTTATGAAACTTAATGAAACATTTTTTACCAGTGACTTAATGACTTAAAGAAACATATTTTATAATATTTTATAATACTTAATGAAACATATTTAAACATTGTACTGACAATGTACAAGATTTGTTATAAATATAAAAAAACGGAGTAAAATTTATTTAAGACTGAACAAGGCCCAAAGTTTCCCGAGCTAAATGGTCCTTCCGGTACCAAACGGGAAGGGGTTAATTGAAAGAAAGTTTCTCGGATTCATAACTCGGACGGCATTGTACGGTTTTCGAGTGAACTTGTCTAACGATGATCAGCGTCGATCGGGGGAACATTTTTTTCCCCGGCGAATCCGTTTCAACGAGCGTTTCGTTGTTAATCGTAAACTACGCGGTTAACAATCGCGCCGCGGACGTTATTTCCATAATAAATCGCGAATTCTAGAATGACAATGGACGCCGATACAATGGCCATCGAAGGGCGGCAACATTCGTGCCGGGCTGAACGCGACCATTCTGCGGCCTCGTTTTAATTATTATGTTCCACGAAAATACTTTCAGCTCACTCCCCCCGGCCACCCCGTTCACCATTCTGTTCCGCGCTGAGATTTTTCAAAACGCGGACGCGAGCACACCGTAACGTCTGTTTCCTTCCGAACGAACGGTGAAACCTTCCTTAAATAATATATCATATAATGCCCCGGTCGGCGGAAAATAAACGGGATTGTTTCCCTAATTGCATTCTATACTCGCGTTTTCTTTTACCCAGCGACAATGCCTCATTATTACACATTGAATATTATACGCTTATTCAAGCCGTTTCGCCATTGGAGCTCCTTCATTGTCCGCGTTCCTCCTCCTTCGCCTCCCGCGTCTACGCCGTCGTCGCGTCGATATAACCGCGATAACAACCGAACCGACAAAACCCCCCGACGAATACGAATCAAAAGGGAAGGAGGGAGGGGGAGGAAGCGGGAGAGAATGGGAAAAATAAATAAATAATTCGAGGGGGTGTTCGGGACGTTGTTACGTCGCGTTCAGCCATCCGAGCATCCGCGGCGGTTTCCGGTGGCGCGCGAAAACTCGTGCGACGGAAGAAAGAGCGACAAGAACGAAGGAAGGAAGGAAGGAAGGAAGGTAGGTAGCAGCGGGCGAAGGCGGGGAAACAATGGGCTGAAAAACGGGGCGAACAGAGGAATTTTGCGCGACTTCGAAGAGGGAGGCGAAGAAAAGGGGGAGAATCGGTGAGAGAAGAGCGTTCTCGTCGTCCCGGAAAATACGCGCGCATTATGCGCACGCACCGCTGCTGCGAGTCCTCTCTCTCTCTCTTTCTCTCGTTCCTCTGGCCACGCGCCTCGAGACTACTTGAACCGTGGTGAAAATTCCGAATTTTTCGTCGCCGCTTTTTTTCCCCCGACGAGCCCCGTGCCGTGACACTCGACGACGACGACGACGTCGACGGGGAAACCGTGCTCGTCGCATGTGCGCCGGGCCGGGGCATGTCGCGCGAACAATGCAGCCTTGCGCTCTTCACGTGGAAACGTTTCCACCGGCCGAGTCGTGCCCGTCGGAATTAACATAGAGAGACCCACCGGTCCGCGATGATAGTTCCTGGACCAATTCCATTTCCGCCGCTGTTTTCGTTCCCTCTCTCTGTTCCCGGCGCGCAACTAACAACGACTATTTTCCGTTGCGGGCGTATATTAATTTAAGAATTTTCGCCGTGAGCCTCGAAAACAATACTCCCCCTGTAGAAATTTTGAGACGCGTCACTGCCTATATCGTCGATTCGGGTCCGATATCCATTAATCGTAACTGTTAACGAGAATCACCTACGATTCGGACTCGATTTCCTTAGTTGATTGCTATATGTATTGAAAACAATGTTTAACGCTCTAAAAGTTCACTAAAAAATTCAACTGCAGAGTCATTGTTTAACTAAAATCTATTCATATGCTAAATTTTATAGATTTTGTCCTTTTTAATTCTATAACCGAATGAACTCCCTTAATAATACACTTTTTGCTCGAATCTCATGCGAATTCCGGATCCGAATCCTACCAAAATGGTATTCACATCGTAGTCCGAATCGCACGCGTTCTTTGCACCCGATTCCTACCTGATGTACGAAAATCGCGTCTGAATCGAGTCCGACTTCCTTATATATTTTTACAGGGGTCGGTCGTCAACGGGTTAAAATATTTGGCTCGCCGAGCGGGGATCTCGTGCCCCGAGGGTTGAGCAGCGACTGCACCAGGCGACCACGCGCCTAATTTATTGAAACGACGCTAATTTATCATGTGTCCTGCGGCCGGGCTTCCAGGAATCCACGAAATCTATCGGACCGGGTACGCGCGATATACACGCTCGCCCGGAATTGACTCGCGCGTGTACTCGCTCATCGCCGCCTCTATATAAATTCTTTCGGAATTACCGCTACGGGGACCACAGGTGCCTCTTCTCTCCCGTCCTGTTCATTCTCCGCCTGATGTACACGGCAGTCGAGCGAGTTTTCGCGTGCCGCGTCGCAATCACGCGCGAATTACGCGCTCGCGATATATGGGTACCGTTTTCAATAAGCCCGGGAGGAAAAATGTATTGGGCAATTCCTGCCCTTGGAAATTATTTCACAACGAATGGTATACGATGAATCTACTTGTACAATGCGGAGTGAAAACGTCTGAAGGAAAAAACAATCGAACAACGGCGAGCGTTGACACGGGCAAAGGTGGAACGCGAGGTGAGAAAACGCGGAGGGTGAAAATGGGAAATCAACCCCGCGGAACGTCTACTCGAAAACTCGCGACAACGTAGCAGTTGAAAGGGAGAAAATGAAAAACTCGCGGATAAAGAGGAATTAAAAATGGAGTAACGAACGGCGATACGGGACGGAACGGAGAACGCGGCGGGAGGGGAAGGGGTGTACGAAAAAAACCGTGAGAGAGAGGTTTAATTCAGTGTCCGAGTGCACGCGGCCTCGGTATAAATATTTTTATTTATCCGTAGGCGCGGGGCGTCTGGTGCACCGACGCCCGGTGCGTCCGCGGAAATAAGCCGGTAATTTACGTCCACGAGGCGGCCGCCGAGATGCCCCCGGTGGGAATTTTCGGCCGATTTATGAGATTCCGGGCTCGGCCACGGAACCGGAGAATTAAAACTCGTATACGCGGTCCGCGCCGCGAGCGTCCACGCACGTTTCTCCGATAAAAACGCGGATTAGGGGACGGGCCGCGCGACGATTTTCACCCGAGATACCCGGCTTCGACGTTTATATCGTCGATCACAATCGGCCGGCTTCTAGGAAAAATTCCCTGCCCTTTTCTTAATCGCGCGTCTCGCCATCTGCTTCTCTTATTTTATCGCCGCTAGTCTCGATCCCGAAAACGGGATCGTCGAATGTACTCCTGTAGAAATATATAGAAGGAAGTCGGACCCGATTCAGACGCGATTTTCGTACATCAGGTAGGAATCGGGTGCGAAGAACGCGTGCGATTCGGACTACGATGTGAATACCATTTTTGGTATTCGGACCTGATTATTATTGGTTTTATCATTGTATTGGTATTGTTATCCGGAATTCGCATGAGATTCGCCTGAATTCGCATGAGAATCGAGCAAAAAGTGTATTATTAAGGTAGTTCATTCGGTTATAGAATTAAAAAATCTATAAAATTTAGCATATGAATAGATTTTAGTTAAACAATAACTCGGCAGTTAAATTTTTTAGTGAACTTTTAGAGCGTGAGAAGAGTTACAAATAAGGTTACAATTTAAATAGTTTTTCGCAAATATCTAAATTCCTATTGGTCCGACGACGTATATACATCAGATCGAAATTATAGATTGATAAATT
>SMSR01001232.1:10599-24080 GCA_019453355.1 Ceratina japonica
CAGGACGTAAAATCGATATCAGGTTCCTCGTAGCCCTCGAATCGCAATCGGTGGGAAACGCACGCCTTGCCGATTCGAAGGTACACTCGTTTTTACTGTGTTTCATCGGAGAATCTCACCCCCAGCGCTCATTAACTAAACACGAGATTGAACGAAGCAGAAATTGTTTGGATGATTAAAAACATTTGATTCTGCGTTTCGTTAAGACGAGATCGAAGTTGCTTGACGTTTTATTTATTTATTTATTGTTGCTAACTGAGAATAAACGAAGGGTGCGACTTGGTTAATGAATTAAGGGGGGATGAAACGGCAAAATTCAAGTCACGCGGCCGAATTGCAGCACAGGCGGAACCTTGAGCCTCGCGTGGCGTAGGTGTGTTTGAGGTTGAGTCACAAAGATGCGTGCATGTCCCACGCACGACCCACAATTCGCGAGCCACGTTTTCGCGACGATCGGCTCGATAAAAGAATGCCAAAACTGCTATCGGCGAGCGGCAACTAGTTGGGACTGGTTAAAGAGGTTCGTGATCAATTCGTGTACATGTGTAATTGTGGACGTAAATGTATAGTGTCTGGACGTCGTGATTCCTCGCGGAAACGATATTGCGATCAAGGTCGAATCTGTCGAAACAGTTAGTCGGATCAAGTTGGACATGCCTTCTAGCAGTAAAGTAGGCTGTTCGATGTTTGCAGTTTATCAATAAGAAAATATTGCTATCGTGTTCCAAGGACATATTGATATAGGAGAAATTCTAGGAAAACGTAGAAAAAAACATGGACATCGATAAGACTTAAATATAGTAATTGTCACTCGAGTTTTCCATTACGATAACGTTGCAAGTGAGCGCAAAGGAGAAAATCACAAAATAAACAATAGAAAATGATGAATGCGAGCAAGGTGGTATTATACCATCGTCTCCGCTCTAATTCTTCATTACGCACTTCGCACTTCGCACGAATCGATCTCACGAGCGTGGTTCAATCGTGAGAAAGGCGGATATCCCATTCAGAATTCAGTACGAATTTCTTTTTTCTCTTCCTTTCTATCGCTTTCCTTTCCTTCTCTCCCACACCACGCTCTTCGAATTCAAACAGAACCGTGAAAGCACACGAGGAAATACTACTAAACAAGTATCCGATCTGATGAGACAGTAAATGGGACCTAATGGGGCTCAAAACACAGACTGTTATCACTTTTCGGGGGTAATCAGCCAGAAAATCGGTAAATGGCTTGACACTAGCGAACAAATTTTCAGACAAAAGTTGTAGACATTGACGTCCTCTACAAGAAAAGTTCTATACATGTTTCTCCTAACTCCAGTATTTAACGAGTTAAGTGCAATTAATTGGCATTTTATTGGCACTGACAAAATCCGGCTATCCGACTGTCGAGACAGCGAATCATTTGGCAAAAAATTTCGTTTTTCCTCAATTACTCCTATACGGTAGGACCTACGGAAAAATTGACAGAAAGTCTTTTTGTAGCTAATAACTAAAGACATAACTATTATCCGAAACATTTTGCGTTAATGTCAATAATTAAGCGAGCACTTGACAAAAAGCTATAAAACAGTTTATTGCAAGTTACTCGTTAATTATCGTTGCTCGTGAAAAATGTTTCATACGAAAATTGTAGGTAATGCTATTAGCTGCAAGAAAGATTGTATACAATTTTTCTCTATCTCGAATACTTCAGGACTAATCAATTAATTAGTGGATTTATCACCAATTATTCCTTAACGAGTGGAACCAGGAGGAAATTGGATAGCTATTAGGCAATTGGCACCGACAAGTGTTTTGCTTTCTAGTTTTTACTTCAGTGACAATGTACTCTACTCTGAAAGGTGTCAAAATTGTAGGCTTTTTCCTGCGACACAAGGTCCCATAAGGCTGCCACTCGTTAATAATCTCTCCTCGGTGGTGAAAGTAACGTGGACCACAAACCGTGCTACGGGTAGGCAAACCGCACAACCGGCATTTTGACCTCCCCCGACTTGAAATCGATATCGCAGTCCATCCGTCGTGTGGAATATTTCGTAGAAAAAAGAAACGGACGCACGTACTGAACCGAATCGATACGGATTCTCGCACGCGTGAATCCTGTGATTAATTACACCGCAAGATTCACAGGATTCCACTGATCTCGGTTACGCGATCCCTATGGGACAGCTTATTATTAATGTTCCTGGCTAATTTCATAGGTGCGGAAGCTAGATTTTCTCTTCACCTTGGGTCAAGTAACTATAAATACATAACAGTACCCGTGGCATTGACACGTATCGGCTAGTGTTAACCAATGAGTGTAACTTCGGCTCGGCTCGGCTCGATTATCGCGCGAATTTCTTGTACAAAGTCCTTGCTTGTTCCCCCGCTAGCACCTAAAGATACATATTTTCCAAAGGAGTGACTCAGTTATCTCTCACGTCAAACCAACAACGAATTTCATTTCAATTATAAAATTTTCTATGTCTTACATATTTCCATAATTATTTATGGGGATGTCTGGCGAATACCTGCACGGATTTACGTACGTATCGTCACGAAGTCGTCACAGTTTATCCGAGCTACGAACGTGTTCCCTTTCCTTTTCGATGAAAGAGTAAGCCAAGACGGAAACCAAAGCACTCTGTGTACGTACTGGGTATTCCAAAAGTCACAAGCATTACGACAAGTGAAATCGACATATACGGAAGAGTTTCCCATTCTTCATACTCCACACTGCGTTCCTACATTCGCGTTCGCGATGCACTTCTTTCTCGCCTCCTGCATTCCGCGACGCGCCTCGTTAGACTTGACACGTATTACTTTGCATTCTCATAAGCGCACCGGTATCCCGCCCTGCCTGCCTTTCTCATAAACGCCGGGACAGAACGTTCGCGTAGGAAATTAAGTAGCATTTTCGGCGGTCAATAGAAAGACTTATGGGACAATCCTGTCTAAGTACCTATTTCCTCATGATTTATCAGAAGATAATTAAGGAGGTGAACGTGATATCAAAGATGAGTGACATCGTCATTCACGTAAAATATTTTATAGAATATATCACAGAGATACGAAATAACAAAAATGCGAAACGCATGGGAGTGACTGAATCGACGATTAATTTGTAATACATATAAACGTGTATGGGTCCGATAGTAAGCATACCTTCGCGTACATGAAGCGTGCGCGAGTTTCATTGACTTTAAAGTTATTGAGCGTGTTCCATTCTACGGGTTGTCCGTTGTATTACTTGCGGTCACCTTCGCGTGAGAACAGAAGAGGTGAACGAAAACCGAGGCACACTTGACACTCGATAAGGTTCCTGAATAAAATTACAATGAGGAAGAGAAACAATGGGAAATGATTTTTACTAGCGTACGCATAAGGCAGGAGTTATGCTAGATCCGAAATAAAAATTGTATTCTAGTCTCGTTCCATTTTGCCCCGCGTAGTCTCCTTACGAAACGTAACGCGAGTTTCACAACTCGAACCGGCGAGCAAGAAATATCACTATCCGCAGGAAATTACTTTTACTCGGTACAGATGAGTCTGTGTTCACCGTGCCCACGTGCTCTGTGTACACGCGAGAGTGTGTGCTTTAAATTACTAGCAATTAGCAATTAGAGAAGTGCCGATTTGTAACCGTGCGACACCTTCCCTGTCGGATCGATTTAAAAAGTCGCACCTCGTTACGTGAGAACACTAACACGCGGGTAACTATCGCAGAATCAGGTGATGAGAAATATTCGTCTGGACGAATTAGACGGTGGATTTACTGGCTGACCGAAAGCATCGAATTTAAAACAAGGTTCGTGCCTAGACTGCTTAACGCGGGTCGATTAGTCAGCGCTGTTAGCAATTGTCAAAAGGTCGAAAAGCGTTACGTACAAGGTGAATCGAAATTGATTCACGTCGACGACGCTCGCGTTTCCTACAGTCGTGACTCCGTTTAAAACATTCCATACTTCCTGCTCCTTTTATTACGTAAACAATTACGATAAGCCGCATTCTCTCCTCTGCTCCATAATATTTTCGGCACGCGATCCAATCGTTCTACCGTAATCGCGAAAGCAAAATACTCGGCAAATAACTGTGTTCTCTTCGAATGTTTCTTTCGTGACAGCCGCACAACGAGCGGAGACGAGAAGAAAAACTGTATTATAGTAGATCCAAGAGAGAAGGAAAGAGCTTTCAAATCTAGGATTACGTCTGCATGGTAGAACCATGCTCTGTCAACGTCTGCACAGTTTTGTTATTACATCCACTTGTCTGTTTTTAAACTTTACAAACTTCGAAGTAAACGCAATCGAAGTATAATTATTTATATAGGACAATGCTAGCGAGAATTGAAACTAATAAGGAGGGTAATATATGTATGGATACATAACGGAGAGATATGCAAGAGAGAAAGAAAACAGGCAGAGAGAGAGAGAGAGAGGGAAATAAAAAAGAGAAAGGTATGATAATTACCAAGGAGTCGTCCCCATTGTCAGCGCTCATAGCCCAACGCTAGCGCGAGGGAATTCGAGATCGTCGTCGTGGTCGTCGTCCTCGGTCCTCTTCGCCGCCCTTCCGGTAGAACAACCTCGTGCTCGTCATTCTGTGGCGTATCCTAAATCCACAGGGCACACGAAGGACTCGTTAGCGAACACCAGTGGCAGCGCCTCGCACCTGTCATCTGGCATTGCAGCGAACGGAACGGCTCCGAGTTACAATGATCAGAACGTCGGAATGAGTATTATACCTTACTACACGTAAGCGCAGGAATAGGAAGAGACGACGCGACGATTGGAAAAGGATCGGGCCGAGAAAGGTGAAACGCGGAAAAGAGAGGGAAAACAGTCAGAGAGAGAGGACACTGACACACAAAACGTCAACGACACTAGCACGCCGTCGTATTAACGTATTTTCCGTTCTCACGAGACCGACGGGAAAACTTTTGAATCACGCATCACCCGCACTTACATACCACACGGGATAGACTAGGTACCGTTCGTCCTTTCTTCTTCTTTCACCGAACGGAAAGCGGGCTGCGATCGAATAATAAAAAACTTTGCCCGCACCACAAAGTGTAAACTAACCTCCGTACAGGATCACGGGCAGGCGCCAACTTCCAGGAGCAGCGGCACTTAACTCGGCTCGACTCGACACAACTCGCCAATGCTTTCCCTACCATCGTGTCCGTACCCCCACTACGAACGACGTACGAACAGCAGTTAGGAAAGATTTAGGTGTTTACGATCTTACTACTGACTAATACTAAACCGTTGTCTGAATTATCGCTTCAGCCAGCTGGAACATCGGTCTTCCGTACACGTTCGGATCGTAAAATACATTTCGCAATTTGCAAAATATTAGGAACGGTAGCGAGAAACGCGGTGGGTTCCCGCTGTGGACTCCATGTTTCTGTACGATCCGCGCATGCGAGTCAGAAAATTCGAAAGGTGGCGGCGGGCTCTTTGAATTATATTTGTTAGCTAGACAAAATCTATGTTAATAATGCAAGGCTTAAATCAATGCAGGATCGTAGGTCAAGGATGGTACTGTAAATATAAAGGGACGAATTCGATGAAATTGAAAAAACAAGAAATACCCGCACAAATGAAACAACACATTACACGACAGACGAGAGACTTTTTCACAACATTTAATAAAACGCTATCAACTATGTATGTTTTTTTTTACTCAAATACTCTAAAAGTTACTTACATACGTATAGTTTATATAATTATGTCAAACGGAGGTGTCACATCCCTCGCAACGTATGTACCAAACTCGTTGAGCCAACGTTGCACCTTGCCTCTTCTATTTTCAAACGTGAGATTTTTCGTTATCATTGTACACTGACAAACGTAACGATTTTAGGCACCAATCAGTGACGATGAACACAGTGTAAAACTCGGAAATAGAAGATCAGCATCGAAAGTGCTCGGGAGCTGACACGTCCAATAATTATGTATAAATTTAATACTATCGTCGTTATCATTGTTTCCTTAATGCGTATTACTTCGATTAATCGATGGATATTAGCGATCAACGTCCCGGGATGCTAAAGAGGTCTGTGTCTGAAAATCTACTAGGTGAATAACAATGGATGTGCAAAAGGTCTGAACGTAATATTGTTCGTCGTCAGACTTGGTTTAATCGTAGAGTTCCCTTTTTATAAATGAAAAATCTCCGCGCGGATTTATTCTTTATTTCATTCTCGTTAAACGCTTACCTTGAAATTGCTAACGTATGTACAATTAGAAAGAAAGCGAGCCGTCGATCGACTTACAATTAGATACAAGGTCTCGGTCTTTCAATCCAAGAGTCTTTGAGTTTCGCTATCCGTTTATACAATGTGCGCGTGTGATACTTAAAAAAAGTACGCAATTTCAAGGTGACCTGTAATAAGAAATAAAAAAAATTACGACGTTAACGTTTAACGTTACCTTCTCTGTAGACAGCGTGCGCTTGATATGCCAACCAATCATGATTTCCCTAACATTGGAATTGTGTATAATCGCGATACGTGCACTTCGTGTTCTTCTCAGAACACGCGAGAAAGAATTCTATTTCCTATCATCATTTACCGTCATGCTTCGATTGAAAAATCATACAAACTCGTTCTCTTACTACTCTGGCATAAAAAAAGTCCCATTAATTTATTTCCTTAAACCTACGATTCTGACAAACTGCACTTTTATTTGTGCACAAGTATCACAATCATTCACGTTTTGTAATAGTGTATAAACGTGCTTCGTGCCCGTGTGTACATTCATGTGCCAGTTTTCCTCTTTGATCGTCAATGCGAACATCCTTTCGCTGTTGTAAATACAAAGTTTTACGTCATCCACGCTGTCGCACGGATTCGAAAAATCGGTCCTTTCAATTCTTAAAAAAAAAACGCGTGACCTACGATTAAAGTATTTAAGTTATCATACCTATAAATTGCAATCTAAGCTGATCCCATATGTTGTTTCTTGGTCACAACCTCGTTGAATTACATCTGTATTCCTCATCACGGAAACCTTTATCGTGTTAAGGAGACTGTTGATAGAGATTTTTCGACGACGACCTGCCTTCGAAAATCCTTCACCGACGTGGCGGCCCCGGATTCTTTTCGCGTTTTACATTGAGAACATCGTCTTATCCACACGATCGATTACAAAATCGACAATATTTTATTATAAAGGAACAAGGACAACGTCTCAAGCTTCCATCCCGGGCGGACGCACACGCAGCCGCGTAATTTTTCTAACGACATCCACGGGACTTGTCGTAGTAAACAAAAAGTGATTCCCAACGGGAATCAATGCTCCGCTCAAAAACCAAATAAACAATTTACTCGAATTTATCTAGCACGTAGAAGGATAATTGGTAAAAGTTCCAACACCTTCTAGTCAGAGTATATACATTCCCATTCTTATCCTTTTTTTGTTTTTTCTGTTTTTCTTCCTCGACGAGTCCGGGCCTCGTCGAGATCGTTCGACCTTTCATTATAAATCACTACGGGTAAAAAAAACCCTTGTTTTGACGGACTCGCACATAGATAACTGTTCGTATCTACAGTTTCCGCTTAAGCGGATACAGTCTCGACCATGGATTTCTTAATAATCTCCCCGAAGTTTTCGTCGCACTCTTCCGTACTCTCCGATTGTTGTTCCGTTATGTTACCTTGACTCTTGTCCATGTCCTTGGTTCCGGTCGAGTGATAAGTACCGTGTGATTGTGGGTCCATTTCGCCGTAATAGGAATATCTGCCGGATAAAAGTTCCGAGAATGGTTCCAGTTTACCCATCTGTTGGACCACAGTGTTCATCGGTTGCACCGAATTCAAATTCGTGTATTGTGATCCAGTTGCTTCATCCTGTGCGAAGCCAGCAGCCTCGTAACTGGACGCATGTTGTCCGGCGTGGACTTGGCAGTTCCCCTGAATAGATCCGATGTCGTGTCCGTAAGGCGCGTAGTGTGAGAACCCTGAATTTCCCGGCACCGTTTGGAATTGCGGCTGAAATTGCACCCTAGACGTGGAAGGAAGGTTAGCGTAAGGCTGATAATCCTGATAAGTAGGCTGCTGAAAGTTTACTCCGGCGCCTGTTTGGCCCGTGAACGTTTGAAAAGCTTGACTAAATTCGGGATGAAGTTTCCTTTGAGGCCCCTGCGTACCGTCGACTGTGTCTTCGCTAGGATAACAATCGTCCCTGATCGCGTAAAGATCCAGACTGTCCTCTCGCGCACCGCCCACTTCCGATTGACAGTTCGTAGCGCCGTCCCGGGCGTGGTCGTGATTCTCGTAGTGCAACGTCGTGAAACCACCGCCGTTTAAACACGACTCCGCACCCGCCCTGTTCTCCATCACGGAACCCAAATTGATCTCTCTCAACGGGCTTCTACCATTTTGATTGTCGGAAGCGTCATGATCCTGGCCTTCTTCTTCGTGTCGCTGTTTTTTCTCCAACTCCAATCGCATCAGCGTATGAATAAAATGCGTTCGCACTCGTACTGGATTGAACTCGATCCTGCCTGAAGTATTGGCGCAGCCGTCCCGAGTACATCCACAAGGAAAACCCGCCCGATCAACCTATCAACATATACACAGTGATTCAATCTTTCGAATTCAGCTAATCTCAAAGTGTTTTAATCTGACCGGATGTGTACTAACCTGGCACTTTACATTGGCTCGGCTGCATGGACAACTCTCCGGATCGCAGTATCCTTTACACCCGCAACCGCAGTGTTCTCTGCTAGCTCTGATGTCACGGCATTCGTCCTTCTCGACTGCGTCTATTCTGCGCACACCGGCAGCTCTAAGCAAGGCCCTTCTCTGCCACGTAGGCACCGGCTGCAGGAAGTAATAACTATCGATGTCCAGTTCCTCGTTATCGCTCTGCTCTTCGTCAGTATCGTCACTTGGATCCTCGGAGCTCGAGGCCGCTTCCGCTACGCAATTAGCAGCACGCTCCGAGCGCAATTGAGCTAGTCTAGCGCGATGAATTCGCCTCTGTTCGGCAGCGTGTTCCGATAACGAGAACCGTTCGGCATGAGTATGCGTCGCGCTCATGCCTAGTGTACTACCACCCTGACAATGAGAACGCAGACAATACGTCAGTATACGCAGTATATTACATAGCCCATAATTACTATGCCTGCATCAACGCTAGTCTAAGTATTGAAATTGACTTTGCTACACAGAATTCTGTGATAATTTTCTTATCAATATCATAGATTCTTTTTATTCAGATATTTTAACTCGAAAATTTCTCAACATTTATTTTAAAACACAATTTTACGAAAAATATTGAGGCTATACACATACCTGAGAAGGCACACAGGTGAAACCTTGTGCTCTAGGGAAGTAGTACACGGTAACGGCATCGAAGTGAATATTGCGCTTCTTTTTCATTGAGTCATCTGTGTTGGTCCTTTTCGGACTGGGAGCGTCTTCCATGCAATCTGTCAATCTCCGTTTCAGGTTGCTCTTCGAAGGACTCGAGAAGTTCGCCAATGGCGCTTGCGGCGTACCGGGTACACCCACGTTCGGCACAAAGGTGTCTATTTGATTTACCGCTGAAAAGGACCGTCATGCTTTCAAGTTTCGCCAAATATACTCGCGTTTCCAAATTATACATTATAGTCTAATATACTATATATTAGATATTACAATCGCGAGATATTTCGAAAAATAACAATTTTTAATATCTAAGCGAAACTATTAAATGCTGTCATAAAAGATAGTTAAAATAACTTAAATGCAAATACCTTTTTCTTTATCGGAAAGTATATCGTCGGGTATCCTGTCCAAGAAAGAAGTCTCGGAATCGCTTTCTGGAACCGGTGCAGGTCCAGTATCACCAGGTATCTCGCTTCCCAGACCCGAGTCACTCCCGTCCGACCTGACTTCGTCCCTAGCACCTGTAGCAAGTGCCAAGCTTTCCGCCGAGTCTTCCGTAAACGGTTCCGGACGCTCCGACTCCAACCTGGATATAATTTCTGGGTTGATATCGACGCAGCATATGGATTCGGTTTCTTGACATGATATCTGGTCTGGAACGGCGTCGTCTTCGCACCCCACAAGCCGCGCGTTCACGTTCGTCATGGACGTAATTTCGGAGCTATCGGAACCAGTTTCGGTTTCTGTTTCGGTTTCGGTGTCGACAGTCTCGATGATACCAGCCCTGGATTCCAACACCTCTGGCGAACTAGGTGTCGTCACCTCGATGGTTAACGAGGAATCGACGTTGTCCAATAGTGGTAAAACCGTGGTACGTAAAGGCAAAGGAAACACTACTTCCTCGTCTTCCGCTAATTTCTGGATCGCTCTCGGCGCTATTTCCTCTTTCTTCTCCAGCAATTTTTGCACCGTAGGCGTTGTCGGCATCGATGCCGATGTCGACACTGGTGTTAATGTTGATATTGACGTTGGCGTTGATGTCGGAGTTGGTGTTAACATGTTCGACAATATTATCCTATGTAATAAAACTTTGCATGCCTTCAAATTTGTATTAGCTAAAGAAGGTGATTGCAAATGGTTCGTTTCCTGTTCGGATAACACAGACGATTCCTCCGTATGGTCCTCGGAAGCAGTCTTTGTTTGATCTTTCTTTTTATTAGTGCACCTCTGGATAAGACACGTTTCGTCCAATGAATCGTTCAAATCAGTCTTTACGTTTTCAGACCCAGGATCAGCTTCGGTGTTCTTCTTCCATTGCTGTTTAACTTTTAGATCGGCGGTCGGGCGGCTCTTGTCTCCACATCCCGAACAACAGGATGCATCGATCCGCTCCAATTTGATCGTCAACTGGGGCAGAGAATTTTTGTCCAACTCACTCGGCCGTTCATCCGATTCCTTGAGAACAGGTGCAGAAGCGTCATCGTTACTCGGTTCTATCGGCTTCTCACACTGTTTCGGCTCTAAACACTTGCTGAGATTCCTCTCGGGACTATCGCGCGGCAGCGAGCAACAGGAATCGTCGTCGATAAACGAATCGGAGTAATCGAGTTTGGTTAGCGCCTTCTCGACACCGACGTCGACGTGCTGTGCATCGACTTCTCCCTGTTCACTCTCCGACGATTTTGTTGAAGCAGTAGAACAGTTTACTGCTTTGTATTCCGACTCGGCATAGCCGATCCGTTCGTGATTCGTTTGATCATCAAGACTCACGTCCAATTTATAAGTGCCACCTAACGAATCGTCGAACCGCCTGTCGTTCGTCGAGATGTATCGGCTACTCGCATCGTCGCTCGCGGTATCGAAGAGACACGAATCCGAGGACAGGGAAATCTCGCCCAGGGTTCGTTCTCGAAGACTCACCAGCACCGGTGAAATCCTTCTCACGTCGCTCCTCACATGATTCGTCTCGTCCTCCGGTATTTCGACGCCGATTCTCTTGATCTCGGCGCTGATCGGCAAGAAATCACTGGCCGGTCTCTTCCTGCTGCACATCGGCGAAGAGGTGACGAACTCATCACCCACGATCACTTTGTTATCATCATCTGTCTGTCCTTCAACTTCACACTGTGCGGACGCCGCGTTCGATGAATCCCCCGTTTCGGATTCGACGGATCCGTCCTCGTTCGGTTTTGTTTCCACTAATTCGGTCGTAGTTTGCACATTCGCGTTCGACTTCGATGTCTTCACTTGACTATTGTCCTGGCTTTTCCCCAGTTTGAGACCCATATCCGAAATGTCTAGCTGATCCTCAAGGGCTGAAGGGTCCACAGAGGCCTCGGTGGAAGCGTCCGAAACTTTGCACAATTCTACACTGACGAACGTTTGACTGTCGACGAACTGGGCTTCATCGTGGACTTCTTCGGAAGCAGTCGAGGTGTCCACGTCAAGCGCTGAAGACTCGTTCATCGGTGCCGCCAACGGGGCCGTTGACGGTGCGACCACCGTTGTTCCCGGTGATTTTGGCGAGGTGGAATCTTCCTTGGCCTCAATGCAACCGTCCCGGGCCGAAGGCGATTCCATCTGGAGTGTTCGATCTGCGATAAACAAGAAACACAGAAACTGATTATGCGGTCATGGGAAGCCAACGAATCGGTTGTAATTAATTATACGACGCTCGCGATCCGAGAAACATATGTTATCTCTTCTCTTACAGAGCAGAATAAATGTCAGCACGAGGTCCATCGTTATGACATTCCGTCGAAGCGATTTTCCTTTCTAATGTGCGTCAATCTTATTCTTCCACGCTTCGTTGCCCCCTTTCCCTCAAAATATCATAAGCAGAAGCAAAGGGACGAAGAAAAAGACGAAGGGATCAATAATCCGCGCGACGACACCGCGCACCGGTGGACGGCGGAAGACGCATCGACGAGAAGGGAATAAATCAAACGCATCCGAAACGTTCAACATGGTTTTTCCGTTTCCACGGGGATGGAGGTGTTTAGGAATCCGCGACGCGGCCGGCGAACGATCCGGTGCCTTTAATTCGCCGATATCTTCCTCATCGCGTCGACAAATATAAAAGGGCCTCTGCATATAATCCTGGCCGGAGATTATTGATTCAAAGCCGGCAGGAAGGGAGGGGTGGAGCGGAGGGAAGTGGGAAGGGAGGTTTCTGTCTGCCTTCGGTTACCATGCGCACCTTGTACCCCGTACATACCCCAGAGAACGCGACGACCATAAAACCGAATACAAAGAAAGGGGGTCTATCCCGGTGTCCGAAATATATTTCCCTCTATGTACTTTAACCCCGATCGCTTTATTTTACGCTCTCCTTTCTGTCTCTTTACCTTCGAACCGCACGATCTTCTACCACCTTCCTCCGCGACACTCTGTCCTTCCGCAAAGCACGAACCTCCGAACAGGAGACTCGACTTCGAAATCGACTATCCCTTATCTGAACGAAGTTCCTAAGTCGTCTCGCAACTCCAACCGCCTTCATCCCGTTCGCGAATACATTTGTTCCTGGAAGCCGACCGATCGGCATCCTCCATCGAGGACGATCGTACGGCCCTCGAGTCACACAGCATACAACGACGATCGTTCGGATTGGCCGCTCGTTATCAGGACCACGCGAAATTAATTCAAGTCCCCTTTGTCGTCGTCGCGTGTCGAAATACCGATTTCAGATAATTTCACGATCCTTCAAGAATCCCCCGAAAGCTTCGCGATTAACAGCCTGATGGATCCAACAGTAATTCGACAGATTCTCGAGAATGACGATCGTTTTCAAGTATTGTTATCAGGAAAATCGTTCAACTGGTGAACGGAGATTAGAAGAGGCAAGGGTAAACAGGCTTTAACAACCGAGAGACATTCCGTCAGGATTTCGGAGAGAACACACGAGTCGACGAGCGGATGTGCTAGAGGAGCGTAACAGAGATGCGGTTCTCTCTCAACGATATGATAGATCGAAAGCAAGCGCGCGAACTAGACGAGGAGAGTGGGTTCGATTCGAGCCGAACTGAAGCGATAACTAGGCTGGACGTTCACGAACGGACTGAATATTTCCAGAAGAGACCGGGACCTCTCTCGTTGGACGACGACGACGATGAGAAAGCGAGGG
>SMSR01001272.1:9299-29830 GCA_019453355.1 Ceratina japonica
TGCTCGATCGAGCCACCTACCTACCTTATTCCTACCTACCCCTTGCATGCGCTTTATCCACAACGACATCAACACCGTCGCGATTATTCGAATTGCACGGTTTACCTTAAAAGCGGAAACTCCGCTGCGTTCCAAAATATTCGCTTCGCGTCGCTAACATAAAGCTAATAAAGGATTCCACGTACACATACGTACATACACGTTTGCATCCTTCCATATTTCACAATTTCATATATATTTAAAAAAAAGGAAGGAAATACATTTGTCCCTTTATTAAACTGTAAAACATTTCTTGTAATCTGATTCTACCGATTTTTATCGCATTAACGCGTGCAGCGTTGCGCCGTTGATTGACAGTATCGTCCGTAGGAGAAATATTCGATGCATAGTAAGCGTTATCATCGTCGAGAGCGTAATCGGCTTTTCAGAGTTCACAGTGGCAGCAATTGCGATGAGAGATCCTCATCAATTGTGAAAGGGTTAGAAGGCCTCGCGAAGACGAGGGTCCCTGTGATCACTTGGCAGGATCACCATTACGTTAGTACGCCAATTAGGGATGGGAACCCGGGTTGGGGGGGTGAGAATGGCCCGCGGCTCCGGAAAGGGGTAAAGAACATCGCGATCCGGGAGCCGCGAGGCACGCCGGGATCACGCATCAGAGGGTAGAATCGCTTCAGTTAGTTGGTTAACAATGCTAATAATAACTAAGGGAGGCGCCGGGACAGAAATGAACCCTTTTACGTTTGCCACGCACCGACCCTGTTCATTTCGCTGGACCATGAGAAAATATAGTTAACATAAACTACTACAATACTATTTCAAGAATTAACATCAATTAAATATTGATAAAGTCTTAAAAAATACTTAATACCGAAAGAACGAAGAGAATTTCGTAAAACAATTACTTAAATCCCAGAATGAAAGGTATTCATCAATTAAATATTGATGAAGCCTTAAAAAATACTTAATACCAAAAGAACGAAGAGAATTTCGTAAAACAATTTCTTAAATCCCAGAATGAGAGGTATTCACCCGAAAAAACAGCATTTATATCTAGAAAACATGAAGCATAACACGGGGGATCACCCTCGCCGCTTTTGTCACCAGGAGTCAAAGGGTTGTCCGCGTTCCGCGGATGCTTCCGGGTCCGGAGTCCGCGAAAGGGGTCGCTCCTTGGTCCCCAATTAAACCTCATTCATGCGGAGCTAATTATCATCCCCCGCGGGTTATGCACGGGGGTAGAGGTGCGCGCGTATCGCGCCTAATTCGGCCAATCAGCACCCAGCGGGTCGGGTCGTTAGTCGCTTGTTTCGGGTATAATGGCCGAGCTCGCGCTGCGAACCGCATTACGATCGCGCATGATTTTACACAGTTTCGGGTCCATTGTGCCCCCGGCCGTAATCACGTGATTTCGTTAGCGATCCTCGTTGTTCATTCCGCGCGCCGCGTTTCGCCGCCGAAATTCCGTCTAATTTGCCATTGTGCGAACTGTTTTCGCGGGACGAGCCGATTAAGCGGAATTCCGACGCTTGATTACCGCCGGGATAAACTTCGTTTCGTATCAAAACGCGGGTCAGAATTGATTCTCCGCGTTTTATCATTGTTACAAAGACGGCGGTCCGGGTCGGTCATCGATCTCTTTAACGCAGAAGCCCGTGGAAAGTCTCATAATTTTCACGGAAACGGGGGCGATTTGCACACAAACGGTAATCCTCTCGGCGGTCTCCTTATGAATCACCTTTTAAGCCCGGCGAGAGTGCGCTCTCGCACGCCTAAAGAAGATCTCGTAGTACATCCGACTGTCCTTTCGGACACCCGACGACTGATCTAGATGGGTGTTAGGCGGCGGGGGACATCGAGTCCGGAGTAGCAGGTGAAGGAACGGCGGCGGCGCGCGGGGGCGGCGAACGGGCCAAGATAAATTCAAATCCAGGACTCAGAAGTCCCGAACCGCAAATCACGTTCGGTCTCCTATATACATCGGGGATCATCTCTCTTCGGCGCTGACCAACCCCTTACACGGTTACATCCGTAGCTGTCATCCCCTTACTTATCCAATGTCGGCCAGAAGACGGCGGCGCGGCCGGGGTCCGAGACTCGATTTCAAAAGACAGGCCGAGATCTATCGCCACCCCCTCGTCCGCATTCAAATTCTGCAATGACGTATCATCGTGAATAAAATGGTCCTCGTCTGGGGACGAGGGCTTCCCTTCCGAATCGTCGAATTACTTTTATTTCGAATCCCCTGCGAACGAGATACGCGCCGGAATTGAACAGTACTTGAAAATACAAACGCGTTTCGTTGCACAGTAAATACCGCTGCGTCTTCGTGGCGCTACAAATCAGCGAAGGCGAGCCAAATTATATAATATTTTACTTCACATATGCTGCGGCCGACGCGTTTCATTGAAAGCACATGAATCATTTAAATATTCATGTCTCGGAGACGTATTACACCGAGAGATAAAAATTCATGAATACTTTAAACGCTCGTGTCTTCCACGCGCTACATACGGACGACCGAGGCCTGCGTACGCCGGAGAAAAAAAAAGAGCGACGGGGAAAAAGTCCGCGCATACGTCACGACGAATTCGGAATAAACAAATGTGACAAACCGGAATGGAAAATAACTCGGCTGACGCAGATGGTCGTCGGTCGGGCGGCGCGCACCTACATACATGCGTGTGCCGTGTGCAAGCGAATATGAAAGTAACGAGCGAGCGCAGTAACAGGTGCGCCGGGCCTTTCGGTCCCGGAAAAGGACAACACTGAAAAGAATTTCTCCCACCGGAAGCGATGCCGAAATTATTCCGTGCACCGTTACGCGCGGTGTCACGCGAGCTTCGTCTCCTTCGACGTCGGCGGCGGGGCAAGAAAGCGCGGATGGGGAGAGTGACA
Source organism: Ceratina japonica (assembly GCA_019453355.1). NCBI lineage: Eukaryota > Metazoa > Arthropoda > Insecta > Hymenoptera > Apidae > Ceratina > Ceratina japonica. The sequence continues at coordinate 12,198 of SMSR01001272.1, forward strand.
GGAATTAAAGTCGGCGAGGAAAGTATTGCGAGGAACAATATTCGTTCGGGAATACTCTCTTCGGGCGGCGAGGAAATGGAGGAGGCTGAAGCGTGGCGCATAANCGCGAACGAGATACGCGCCGGAATTGAACAATACTTGAAAATACAAACGCGTCTCGTTGCACAGTAAATACCGCTGCGTCTTCGTGGCGCTACAAATCAGCGAAGGCGAGCTAAATTATATGATATTTTACTTCACATATGCTGCGGCCGACGCGTTTCATTGAAAGCACATGAATCATTTAAATATTCATGTCTCGGAGACGTATTACACCGGGAGATAAAAATTCATGAATACTTTAAACGCTCGTGTCTTCCACGCGCTACATACGGACGACCGAGGCCTGCGTACGCCGGAGAAAAAAAAGGAGCGACGGGGAAAAAGTCCGCGCATACGTCACGACGAATTCGGAATAAACAAATGTGACAAACCGGAATGGAAAATAACTCGGCTGACGCAGATGGTCGTCGGTCGGGCGGCGCGCACCTACATACATGCGTGTGCCGTGTGCAAGCGAATATGAAAGTAACGAGCGAGCGCAGTAACAGGTGCGCCGGGCCTTTCGGTCCCGGAAAAGGACAACACTGAAAAGAATTTCTCCCACCGGAAGCGATGCCGAAATTATTCCGTGCACCGTTACGCGCGGTGTCACGCGAGCTTCGTCTCCTTCGACGTCGGGGCAAAAAAGCGCGGAAGGGGAGTGACAGGAATTAAAGTCGGCGAGGAAAGTATTGCGAGGAACAATATTCGTTCGGGAATACTCTCTCGGGCGGCGAGGAAATGGAGGAGGCCGAAGCGTGGCGCATAAAAATAAAGACCGCGGAATAAATATTGGATGTTTCTGCTACTTTAAACGGTAACGGATCACCCCGTGTATAAACAGAGAGGTAGGCATGCAGATGCAGAAATCCATATAGAACGCCGCGGCGGGGCGGAGGGGCGACGGGGGATACAATATTTAGAGAGCACGGGAATCGAACGTTCGCGCCGTGCCATCAATATACATGATCTATACACCATTTCGTTTAACCGTGTACACGTACGCAGTTATCTCGCGTGTGGTTCTGCTCCTCGCAAGCTGTCTGCGTGCACGCACACCTGGCCCTAAGGATGCACACGTACGGGCGCACATGCGCCCACGGCATCCGCGGTTACCAGAGCTACGCGAAGCTCCAGACGGAAACTGCCCTCCTCTCTCGGTCGCTCGCGCGCGCGCCACCCTATTTCCAGAGGGCCGAATTTGCATACATACGACGTCACACACGGCCCGGCTTTAATATCTCCGGCCACGGCTGGAAATTAAGTCCCGAGCCGATGCGCGCCGGAACAATTGGACTAGCAAACGCTGCCATGTTTCGCGAACGCGTTTCGCTTCCGCTGTTTCACGGCCGTAAACGCGACTGCTAGAGAGCGATCGTCGCTGGCTGATAGGCCACGGGAAATATTGTGGTTATCAAGCGTCCTTTGGCTTCGCACGATTTATTTGATAACCTTCATAATTTCACGGACACTGTCAGCGTTCGTATACGCTTTCCGATTAAACGTTGCGACGAATGATAACGCAGAATTGCCGATCGATTCGGTAAAGAGAACGTAATCAGCGGGGGAATTGTTAATGAACTCTGAACCGATCAATTTAGATTCTGGAATGCAGTAAGTATGACCGTGACGTTCTTTCCCTGACGTATATCCGCGTCACGATCGCCGAGCACTCGGTGATCTCACCGGTCGTCCGTACCCTTTGATGAACGATTTAGATATCAACATTGGTTCTCAGTGCGCGAGAAGATTGATTATCGCCACGGCTAATAACCTCGCGGTCAAAGAGAAGACGTCGGTAGGAACCTGGCCGAGCGTTTAGTCGCGTAACACACATGACTTTCCTGCGGTTATTAAGTCGCCACGCGGTGTTGAAAATAAAAAGACAGAGAGGGAGAGAGAGAGAGAGAGAGAGAGAGAGAGAGAGAGAGACGTAGGCATTAATACATCATCCGATCGAGCGATTGATCAAAAATTCAGTGACCGGTATATACCGCGTCGGGGCTCGGGTACGATTAGCAATGAGATTTCTAGACCAGCGGACCAATATTTCTTGGTATTCCTTTCACGTATTCCCGGCGAGTCCGTAAATCCTGTCGCCACTCACCGCGTCCTCGGTTCCACTCGGCGAGATCCTAAATACCAGGACAACGAAGAGGAGACCGCGGATCTCCAGCTGGGCCTCCGAAGGATCCCTTCGACCCGTGCGCCACACACGCGTAAATACCCGGGCGAGACGTGTGTGGAGAAGCGTATCCACGCATATATAGGAGACGTTCCGTCGGACGTATGGGAGGCACACACGGGGCTCGAATGGCTACCATCACTCGCTTTATAATTCGCATATTCCTTTCCCCTCGCGCGCCCTCTTTCCCTTATCTTTCGTCGGGATCTGCCGAGGGCCAAGGAGAATCCTCCTCGTCGTCGTCGTCCTCCTCCTCCTCCTCCTCCTCCGCGCCCGACCCCCCTTCCACGAACGGTTCCTCTATCTTTCCACCTCCGCCTCTTTCACCTTTCGGCCTCTCCTCCCTATCGACGTGTACACATCGTCGCGCGCTGCCCGTTGTTTCTAATAGACGATTTGAATTTTTGAATATATTTCGGGCTCCCGGCTCTCCTCCACGGAGAGCTGCTCCGCTTTGTCCACGCCACGATCCGATTCCCTCCCGTGTTCTACCTCCCGTGTTCGCTCCCTCTTTCGGCTCCCTGGCCCTCCTCTCTCTTGGTGCCACGGTCACGTTATTATCTACCGTGCCGCTGCCGATGGAGACTGTCATCGTCTTTTCGGTGCCCGAACGGGCCGGGGGAGCCGTGGTAGGGAATGATTTTGAAATATTTGTCGCCAGGCATAAATTTGGTGGCGGCGCGGCGGTCTTGCATACTTAAATATGGACCGGAACCCCTTTCCCTCTCTTCCTCTCTCTTCTCCGTTTCTTTTTCATCATCTCCTCTCCTTGGTCTTGTTGCTTTACTCCGCGTCCACAGCTCGTGCTCGAAGCTCCTGCTGACTCTTACCTCACCGCTTCTCTCCTTCCTCGTTTTTCCTCCTCCTCTCGTTCGTCGTCTTCTTCTTCTTTTCGGGTCCCGACCTCCATTGTCTTCGGAGCGCTAATAAACTATCCACGGGGCCACCCCGTGCAGATACCCATTGTCGTTATTATTGTTCCTGCCCGCGAGTACGAGGAACGAATCGGGCAAGATTTCGCCCGCCGCGCTCGTGCATTATGGAGTTTGAAATTCCCGATTGGCTGACGATCGATCCGACGATTCTGATCGATCGACGGTCCTCTAAACAGTTTCATTGGAACGAAAATATTTCTAATATCCGTTCAACGCGCAATTTGATATTATTTATTCTATAGGATAATTTCAACAGTCGAACGTAGGTGTATGTCTGTAAGGGAAGACGCGCGCACGCTCGTGGTCGTTTTCGATCCGGACGATCTCATCGCGCGCCCTAAGCATCCGGATAAGATTAAATCCCTAGACGACGTGGTTGGCGGGTGTTCGCAATCGAGTCACACTTGAATAAGGGAACGTTCCCGCCGCTAACGTCCTATCCAGCCGCGCGGCGGACCGTTCGAGGGAATCCGGAAAATTAAGATTACCAGATAAGGCCGGCTGGAATCGGGCCTTGATGCCGTGGCCGGTACGACTTCATTTCGAATAACGCTCGGCCGGCCGCCGACCGCACGCAACGCTCTCTAATGATAATCGCGTCGCGCTGATAACGACCGCGGCCCATCGGGGTAAAGGCTTATTACATGCCGCGGAGATCGGCAGCGAACGGGAGCGATACACGGGGGTAAAACGGGAGCCCCCGAGTGTTGCCGCGCGGCACGCAAACTCTTCTTCTCTTAGGAGTCCGAATAAAAAGGACGCCGAGCGTAATATGAGAATCTCGTATAGTAGTGGCTAAGATCTAATCTGCTGTGTCTGTCCACGGGGGGAAACACTAGACACCAGAGGGAACACCACCGGGACAAGCGGATGGGCTCCTACCAAACAAGAATCTCGAGCTACCTTCTTGGAATAAGGAGTCTCGCGGCTTTCATCTCGAGGCCACCATCCGGAGATGTTACAAAATTTTCGCTCCTCCCGGCGAACACGCAATTATTGTCCCAATCCTCTCGGACACTTTCTACTTTCTAGAATAGTACTCTCCCTTTAATGATAGTTCGACCATATGAATATCATTCTTGTTGACACGTGTAATTAGTACATATTTAAATATGTATTAGGGTAAAACCTGAGTCCTCATCAATTGTTCAAGTTCCCTTGGGACCAGGAAAGGGACAATTAAATGATCTGATATCATGGAACAGGTGAATTTATTCCAGCATTCTACTTGACTGTGAATTTATTCAAAGGCAGGCGCGTTCGCTTTCCAAATGTCGCGTTGCTCTTTCCGCTACAAATAAATTCTGTAACCGGTGCCTTCCGTTCGTGGGCAATTAGGCAACCGGTGACAAACCTCGAACAGCAGGCAAGCGCTTCCTGAACTTTCTCCGGTATGCATCCGCGCGATGCCCGTTTCCTCGTATTCAAAGTTCAGCCCTTTCACTATCATCATTCACTATCATTATCGTTTCCATATACCAAAAAAGGATTATTATATTCCATAAACGGATTATTACATTCCATATACCAAAAGAGGATCATTTTTTACCTGATTAAAATTAATTCGCTTGTCGCTTAATTCGCGTTTTAATTAAAAATGTGCGAATCGTTTTCTGGAGCGGTATTGAAATTTGGTTAGAGAAGAACCGTTTAATCCCAACAAGAGGCACAAGAAGTCCTCTCTAGAATTTCGGCGGAGTCCTTGAGGAAGGAGCTAGAAATAGTAAAAAGAGAAAAGGGGGCCAGGGCGGCTGTGTCGGCGGGCGATTAAGCAAATAAGAATCGTTTCGATTAGCATATTTGGTTGGCCGGCTGGCTATCGAGGCGCAGCGGATCGTAAAGGAGACGAGCGGGCTGACATCGCGCGGGGTGTGCCCCTGCGAAGGTGCCAAGGGGGATGAATGGAAACAAAAGAGCGATCGGTATCAACGCGCGCGCGCGGGGCTCTCTTCTCGTCACGGTCTCCGGGCTGACCCTTTCCCCGGGCACCGTGCGTGTCGTGTCCGGGTCCTCCGATCCTTATCGGGGCCATGTGGATTGCAGCGAAATTTCATGAAAGCACGGCCCGTCCTCCTTTGTCACTGACAAAATTCATTAAATCGATCGCCTCTACCGCGGCCGCTTCCCCCTTTAAGCAATTTATCTGCCCTCTTCGAACGCCTTACACCTTGCACAAGTTCTTTTAAATCGAACTAACGGGAGCGAAGACTATGAATTCCCTTAAATTGGGTTGGATCGATCAGTCCCTCGTTAAACAATGGTTTTTAATAAATTACGTGTTTTTGTAATATACAAATTGAATTTATCGTCAGTTTCGATATCGATGCAAAACACGATTCAATCTCACCTGACGAAGGGCTACGATTTTTTACTTTCGTTTGCGAACACGCAAAGATTTGTATATACGTGTGCTATGAATTCCCCTAGATTGGGTTGGATCGATCAGTCCCTCGTTAAACAATGGTTTTTAATAAATTACGTGTACCCATGCACTTTTTTGTAATACACAAATTGAATTTATCGTCAGTTTCGATATCGATGCAAAACACGATTCAATCTCACCTGACGAAGGGCTACGATTTTTTACTTTCGTTTGCGAACACGCAAAGGTTTGTATATACGTGTGCTGGTAAGAGTTCGTGGTATCGCGCAAGCACCTCTCGCGCAGTACATCACACCAGAGAGAGTGCATGGACGTAGGTACTCCGAACGGCGCGGTGCTGGCCGCTGTGCAAGTAGGAGTCGGATGGAATGCTGGTAGGAATGCAGGGCTCCTCCCTGCAGGGCGCACGGTACATTATAGAGTTACGAACTCATCTTCGTTGCAACGGGTGGGCCCCGACGATTTCGAGGCCCGGTCCACTCTTTCTTTTTACCTTTCGCGCGGCTTTCTGCACGTGCCAGAGCATCTTTTTTAACCGGCGTTTGACTAATCCGCGCTGCCACTTCGACGACCGACTGTCGTTTCGTATTTGATAAGGAAACGATGATCGATTATCTATGCATCCTTCGACTGAAAGTTTCCAATTGAAAATATTCGTTTTTGGGGAGAATTCTGATGTTTGATGTTATTTAATTGAAAATAGGTTTTATTGTATCATGGATTGGTTTCATTTCAATAAGATTCAAGATAACGTCGAAGCAGAAGGCGATCGCGAATTTCTGTCCGACACCCGTTGTGCACTGACGAGAGCACTCGAAACGGGATGAGTATCCGGGCCGTGGCACTTGGTCGGAGCTCGGAGCATTTAAAATTAATTTGACCGAAACAAAGCGCGATCGATCAATAAGTATTGTTGGCACAGTCCGGCGAGGCCCTGGACGGGACGAGGCGAACGTCACGTCGCGAAGAGGATGGGTCGACGAAGAAGAAGAAGTTAGGTGTGCGGCGCCCCACGGGGTTTCAATTTTTGAATTTTCGGGTCATTAATCTCGTACGTCACCGACGGCGGCGAGATGTGTGCGTGCATCAGGAACACGGCCATTGTTCTAATTCAAATCAGCCCGATCCGATCTCTAACGCTGCGCGTCGCGCATCCCCCGGTTCACGCTGCTCCGTTTCCACTCTCTAACGTCCAGACGATTCGCCCCGTGATGTATTATAATAGATTCGTTTTGCCTCGGAATCATGCATTTCGCCGACGTCCCCATTACGCAAGTATCGCCAACCGAAGCAGCTAGCTCTACCGCTTCCACCTCGCGGCCGTTCCTTTCCTCGGTCCCCGATCTGTCCCGCATCGTTGTTACAGGAATTTCAATAGATGTCTATGGAAATCGGCGGGGAACCTTGACATTCGAGCTAGCGGAGATAGCTGAAAATCGAGATCGACCGTTACGCAACGCGACTACGCGGAATCCGTAGACGTCAAATTCGAATTTATACAGAATACTACTTAGCTTTTCAATACTTTATTTATTATAGTTATTTCGAATTTTGGTAGAGAACTTCTATTTGATTTTCCTTTCCACGAAGAATAGTTATTTAGAGCTTGATTTTACATATCGATCGAGAAATATCATAGATATACAGTGACTCCCATTAATATCCGGATACACTTCAAAACGAGATAAGGAAACGATGATCGATTATCTATGCATCCTTCGACTGAAAGTTTTCAATTGAAAATATTCGTTTTTGGGGAGAATTCTGATGTTTGATGTTATTTAATCGAAAATAGGTTTTATTGTATCATGGATTGGTTTCGTTTCAATAAGATTCAAGGTTTGTATAATGATAACGTCGAAGCAGAAGGCGATCGCGAATTTCTGTTCGACACCCGTTGTGCACTGACGAGAGCACTCGAAACGGGATGAGTATCCGGGCCGTGGCACTTGGTCGGAGCTCGGAGCATTTAAAATTAATTTGACCGAAACAAAGCGCGATCGATCAATAAGTATTGTTGGCACAGTCCGGCGAGGCCCTGGACGGGACGAGGCGAACGTCACGTCGCGAAGAGGATGGGTCGACGAAGAAGAAGAAGTTAGGTGTGCGGCGCCCCACGGGGTTTCAATTTTTGAATTTTCGGGTCATTAATCTCGTACGTCACCGACGGCGGCGAGATGTGTGCGTGCATCAGGAACACGGCCATTGTTCTAATTCAAATCAGCCCGATCCGATCTCTAACGCTGCGCGTCGCGCATCCCCCGGTTCACGCTGCTCCGTTTCCACTCTCTAACGTCCAGACGATTCGCCCCGTGATGTATTATAATAGATTCGTTTTGCCTCGGAATCATGCATTTCGCCGACGTCCCCATTACGCAAGTATCGCCAACCGAAGCAGCTAGCTCTACCGCTTCCACCTCGCGGCCGTTCCTTTCCTCGGTCCCCGATCTGTCCCGCATCGTTGTTACAGGAATTTCAATAGATGTCTATGGAAATCGGCGGGGAACCTTGACATTCGAGCTAGCGGAGATAGCTGAAAATCGAGATCGACCGTTACGCAACGCGACTACGCGGAATCCGTAGACGTCAAATTCGAATTTATACAGAATACTACTTAGCTTTTCAATACTTTATTTATTATAGTTATTTCGAATTTTGGTAGAGAACTTCTATTTGATTTTCCTTTCCACGAAGAATAGTTATTTAGAGCTTGATTTTACATATCGATCGAGAAATATCATAGATATACAGTGACTCCCATTAATATCCGGATACACTTCAAAACGGAATAAGTTCTTTAATATGGACCCAACTAACTTAATTTTTTGTGGGCTCTTAAAAGGCTTAGTTTACTATGTAATGTGTAACAAACAATTAAAATAAATTACTATTCGTCAAAATCTCGAAAAAAAAAGAAAAAATCATGATGTTTAACTTTTTTGTTGGAGGCTCTACCAAAAATTTGAAACATCCCGTTTGTAGATCTAAAAGTGTTATATGAATGTATAAAGTTTTATAAAAATCCATAAAACCATAAAAGAGTTAGACATATGGAAACATGGAAAAATTCGTCAATTTATCCCAGTCGTAGATTGAAAGTCGTGGAGAACTGCGATTTTTTCAATTTCTAATCGCTTGTAGCGCATAGCAATATTGATCGATTTTGATGAAACTTTGTACATGCATATAACTTACTTAGATCTGCAAACGAGACAATTCCAATTTTTATTACAGACCCTAATAAAAAAGTTAAAAACCATGTCCTGTACTATTTTCCTCGCGATTTCAGTGAATACCAAGTTTTTTTAATTTTTTGTTACACATTCTATAGTAAATTAAGCTTTCTAAAATTCCACGGAAGATAAAGTTCTTTAATCCAATACTAAAAATCTCATACCGTTTCAAAATGTGTCCGAATATTAATGGAAGTCACTATAAATACAATTAGAATAATCAGTGCCTTCTACAATGGAACTGAATTGTTTACGCAAATTCCTCTCAGTTTGCACGTGCCTTACCAGACTTAGCTCGGTCCGTTGTCAAACGAAAGGAACGTCGCTCGAGCGGCTTCAATAATTCTCAGCCGAAATGCCTATTCTTGTTAAAATTTCTGCCAGCATCGCGGACCGGGAGATGTATCTGACCAGGCCAATAAAGAGCTAGCTCGTCGGCCGGTGACGTGCCGAGGAGAAATATGAAACGAGCTAACGACTTTTTGGCCAGCTACGTCCACACGTCCTTATCGAAATTCTTCCTGGAAAAAGTGCTTGACACGGAGTGGCCATTTGCTCGCGGCCGTAGGAGCGATCCCGCGAGACAAGAGAGAGTGGACCACTCCCGCGTGGAAGCCGGGGTACATACTCGAAAATTAACCGGTCGGCTACCCGGTCATAACAGCCGGTGATACGCGCCAAAAATTCATCCGTCCCGCGGAAGCACCGTGGCGAACGCGTCGCGCCGCGTCGGACCGGCCGTTTTAATTCAAGAATTTTTTGAATGGAACTGGCTGCTGACTCGGCCCCGGCGAGCCCGGGACACGGCCCCGTTAACGGGCACATTTCGGGGGCCCTCCACGCAAACGCGCACCGCCTGCCCCGGCCTTTTATCCATAATTTCATCTTAATTTCAACCGGTGCGTGTCCGTCTGCGATGCCGCGTCGCATTCAAGTTTATGAAATTCCCCACGGCATGACAGATGGTTCCGGCGTGCTCTCGTACGTGATTCTCTCCTTTTACATGTCTCCTGCCCCGTCTAGCCTCTTCTCGCCTCGCGTTCGAGGATATCGAGCCGAGAATCAACGCTCTGTTCCATCGGCTGTATATCGACGCGTCGCGGTTTGATTAATCGTACAGAACGGTTCCCGTTTGTACTCATTTTGAAATAGAATATTCTGATTTTCGGGCACGGCTCCGTGACACCGTCGCGATACGGTCTTTCTTTTCTCGCTCCTGCCTCTTTTTACTGATCGTACCCGCCGATTGCGCGCCTGGACCAGCTCCTCCAGTTCTCCAAAGCGCTGTTCCTCCTCCTCTCCGCCTCCTAAGTTGACCGCCTTCTAACGCGGCGCCGCCATGAATGAGACCGGCCACGACTCTTGTAATTCAAATATTTGAATTCATTAGGCGAACCACAGCTCGTACCCTCGTTCCCCCTTTCGTCGAACCCGTCCCGTGTCTGTGTGTGCCCCGCCGCCTTTTTCTTCAGTCCTACCGTGTGCGCGCATGTAACAGGGCTCCCGCTATTAATGGCCCCCTGTTGTCTTCTCGTAAGCACGTCCGTTACATGCGTGCCCGATTTCACGTTTTCGTACAGATGGGGGAATAACAAGTACGCACTTTTATGGTAACGCCGCGCCTTCGTACGCATTCCGCGCAGACCGCTTCCTCCGTTCGGCTTCTCGATCATCCGTAACACCACTCGCTCGTATAATTTACAGTTCGCTTCTGTATCAGATAAATGTTCCAACGCAGAAGACAATTATTTCATGTATTACAGTAAATATTTTATTCGTGTTTCAAGGATTCTATGTAGATTTTGATAAAGAGCCGGTATAAAGTGTGTAATAATCTTCGGCTATTTAGAATAATTCAGGACTAATTCAATAATTCACTCGCTCGTATAATTCACAGTTCACTTCGGTATCAGATAAATGTTCCAACGCAGAAGACAATTATTTCATGTAGTAAATATTTTATTCGTGTTTCAAGGATTTTATTTAGATTTTGATAAAAAGCCCGTATAAAGAGTGCAATAATTTTCGGCTATTTAGAATAATTCAGGACTAATTCAATAATTCACTCGCTCGTATAATTCACAGTTCGCTTCTGTATCAGATAAATGTTCCAACGCAGAGGACAATTATTTCATGTAGTAAATATTTTATTCATGTTTCAAGGATTTTATTTAGATTTTGATAAAGAGCCCGTATAAAGTGTGCAATAATTTTCGGCTATTTCGAATAATTCAGGACTAATTCAATAATTAGCGAATCTGTCGGTCATGAAATCATAGTAACTGACATCGTGAATGACCCCACTGTTCTTTTCTTCTACTGTGACGTTGAATACGTCCACGTGAAAGTATCGCATGTATTTCGACAGCGCGTTAACTCGTGCAAACGATATGCGTGCGAATGCGAGTGCACCGTTTTTTCTGGTAACGCGGCGCGCATACGCTCGCGCGCGTACGATTCTGGGCGGGCTCCGGTCCCGGTGTTTTTCCAACGATCGTATCGAGACGTGCCTAACGAACTAACGCGGTCGTTAGAAAATTCTGGCTCGGTCGGCGGGTCGCGTCGGAATGGCATCGCGTTACGTGTGGATCGTACGGTGATAGAGGAACGTTTATCGCCTCGGAACGGAACGATTGGCCGGCGGCCGACCACCGGCCGAGCGACCAGCCTGGCCGCGGAAACCTCGCGAGAATCCCGATGCGCGCTTCTTCTTCTCCCCTATTCAAAAGCGAGGTAACGCTTAGCGCCAGGTGCAGTGCGATTCCGAACCGGCGCGTAGTTCGCGCGGCGGATTCCCGTCACGCGCGCACGGAAATCGTGCCGCCCGGCGAACAAAAACCTTTTGGTTAAGAACGATGATGTTTCAATTCAGTGGGTTTTCCTGGAAAACACAATGCCACGGTCACTCGTGCTGTACTTTGCATATTTCGAATTATATCGTCACTTCGCACTAATTTTGTTATATTTAAAGATATGTATTTTTATCGATTTCAATATAAGAATTCTTAGGATAAAATAGAGGAATTTATGAAATTGAAACTAATACTGTCCACGGTATTTCATATTAATAAAAGAATGAATTCGCCCCGAAACGTTATTGCTCCGAAACGCAAGGCGAAATTCGGCTGAGAGATTGGATTCACTGATTTGCAATTTAAGATTCACCGGTTCCCGGTAGCGAATATCGATTTCCGTATCGCGCCGATACCGATTCCGAGTCATTTGCAATTGTTCAAAGTATAAACGTTTATCCGGAATACGTATATCCGCATGAATATTTGGGGCACCGTCGGTCCGGCTGGCTCGGGAAACGGAACAGCCTCGTTCCTCCGTCCTCCGTCGCTTCTATTCGATCCCGGCGATCGATCCACCTGCGTTTCGCGACGATCCCTCGTACGCCCGCTCCGTCCGATCATGACGAATGTCCGACGCGGACCCGCGTACACTCCTCATGAAGATGTTATTGCCGATTGACGGATAGCCCGTTCGATAGTCATAACCAGACAGAGAGATAAGAAGAATGAAGCTGTTAGAACGGAGCTGTCGAGACCATTGTCTTCAGCACTGAAGCGAAATTAATATCCCGACGTTAGATAAAGAATCGCGAAACGTTTTCGTACGTCTCCAAATCATTCTATTACGATTCGATGTACGATTCGTATAAAATCGGTGCTCGAAATTCTAAACGCGGTCGATTATCTAAATAGGGATCGAGTCGAATTGAATTTTTCCGATGTATGCAGGGCTCGCACGTCTCTGACTCTCGAGCTCCTTTCACACCCCGACAAAGCGACGGGCCCAGCTATGTATCATTATTTTCGATACAATTGAACGGCTTATAATCGATAACAGTTTGTAAAAGGAGTAATAGGAGGTAGGTGTTTCCGTGAAGGTGTTCTCTCGTCCCGTTCCCGCTCCGGGAAGATCTTACGTCTCGTTACACACGTGTGCCGTGTAACTACCGTGTGCACCGCCGCGCCGGCCACGGGGGGAAGTCCCACTCCACGTGCAACAATCTCCAACACGTATCGGCCGGGTATGCATAATAAATGAGGAGAGGTGGTACGCGTCGGTTACCGGTGCTACCCGTTTAAGCAGCGTGTTTCGTTTTCTATCGACGCGGTCATCTCTAATTCGGTGTGGGCGATACACTTTTCTTCGTACTACATCCTGACGGCCGCTGACGATGCCCACCGTTGTCGCAACACGCCAACTTCCGCTGACAATAACCCGATAGCGCGCCGTCCCGTTCCCGGACCCGACGCCATGGTAATGAGAACGTTTACAAACGTTTTTATCCGGGAATTTCTTTTCTAATTGAGAGTCGCCCCTTTGACGACAGAATCAACGCTTACTTTTTGCGAGCAGGAAATTTAAGGAGGTTCGCCAGTTCCTGCGGGGGGACTGGAGCGGCAAGAGGGTTACTTTTATACTTTGACTATAGATACCTGGACTGCTGGTCCGCTAGGAAAACGAGAACCAACATGTCTACTGGTATCGCCATCATGATGAACACCTAAAATTTGGCAGAACTGAACGTGGAAATCAGTGTAGGTTCACACGTATAGGAGACGTATAGACGTGTCGTACATTGCTAAATGATTGTACACCTGCAAATTCTAATTTCATACATAAAAAAAGTTGTGGAGCTTTGCGGTATCCAAGAATATGTATTTTTAAAATATGTAGCATAGCAGAAAAAGTGTTCAATATTTTTAAATTAGAAAATAAGATATTAGTTAAGAACTCAATAATATATAGTATTTCATTTTATGACAAAATCCTCTTTCATCCTTTTACGTTCTGAAATATCCTTCATTTTGAATACGTTAAAGAAAGTTTAATTAACAAATATGCTAGATCCACAGTTTAAAAAAGAACGGAAAGAGAAAAATTTGAAATTTCTAAGGGCTTAGCTATACTGTCTATTGTACACCATTTATATTCAGTGCTTTAAAATTGTCGCTTGGTCACGTGTAGGTGTTGAAGGCGGTGCTTAAGTGTCTCACACTGTACAGTGTTAGCATAGCGTTTTTAACATGGCCAGCCTATGCAACTGGCAGTCCAGGTATATATGTTAGTCAAAGCTTTTATATGGGTTGACGTCACACGTACTAACTTAATATAGTTAAATTTACATGTTTTAAATCAAGAATTGTGCGTATCTATGTTATGTAGGTCTACAAAAACATTAATTTTAAACATGTTTCTATATACAGAATTTGTTCTTAATATTTATTTAATTTTATTTTTATCAAAATAAGACGTGAAAGTTTGTCAAGTAAATCATGGCAACAGCGCAAGTATGAAATTATGTTGGCATTACTGCTACGTTCGGGTTGTCAAGAATCTGTTGAAATTTTTCATTGTATTAACTTAATCTCGAAGGAAAAGCATTAGTGCGATTTACGATGTCATCAGAAAAACCTAGATGGAAAGGCAAATTTATTAAAAAAAAATATTTTAATTGGATGGTACAACGTTCAAATAATGCAAAAATAACAAGAAAGTCTCATCAGAAAATGAATCAGGAAATATTACTGATGTGCCTGTAGAAGGAAGTCTCGCGCCAACTAAATACATACAGTTACAGTCGATATTGCGGTGTTGCCATCATTCACTATGGCTATATTCTGCATTCGAAAATTACTACAAATTTATTTCTTCTATTATTAATTATTCTTCGAAATGCCTGGTAAGAGACACTCAAACTTCGATGAATTATTCCTTTATTATTAATCTATCAATACTATGTATTCTTTTTACTTCAATTTACTTCTATAATACTTTTTATGTACGAAACATCACGATAGCCCTTGTCCTCATAAGAATCATACGAGATGTTGGCTTTTTCAAACTGTATTTTCTCGTAAAAACCTCTGGAAAAAAATATTGCAAAAATTCATGTATGTCTCTTATACACTATAGAACAACATAGTAAAATTTCAATCGATTCATTTATTTCCGTGATAACTCCCGAACCTCCTTAACACGGTTTCTTCCTTTCACTTCATTATGTCAATATAAATACGGTCGTTAGACCGCGGCGCGGGAATGCGCGCTAACGAGCATTCTCTTTATACATAAAACTCGTAATTACATTTCTTACGCCGTAACACGGTCACACGTAACCGGCCGTAATTATTTATCCCGTTTCGCAAGAATTAAACGCAAGAGCGCGAGCCTTTCAAGTAGGCGGGCGAAACGTCGTTTTAGCGAAAAATCTTGATCACCGCGTTGCGAGATCTCTCATTACGCCGTTGCTTAAATGATCAGTGACAGCCCGCGGTGCGCATATGCTAATGATCCGTCCCGTGTGACAGCGGTTTTTTTCGTCTCCGGAGAGAAAGGTGTGTATACCTCGCGTCGAGATAGCGATGATCGACACCGGCGATATCCCCGAATCCGGTGCCGGCCGAAAAGAAGAGCAGCGCTAATAACACGTCTCTCGCTTGGGCCGCGTTCTCGCCCCCGTAATAATTGGTTACCTTACTCGGCCCTCGCGTCGTTTCGAGCCCCGATGAAGATCTCGTCGCCCTCCTCGCCCCGCGCCTTCGACATTAATAACAGAACTGGCACGTCGCGTTTCGCTTCACGCAGCCCGGTGACCGGTTAAGTCCTTCTCCCTTTTCAATTATTATCATCAAGGTAAAACGCGTACGCGAAAGAGAAATTCTCGCGTGGCCCGATTCTGCAAATACGATGGTTGAAAATCATTTTTACCGCAAGGGGACATTATGTTAATTTCGAGAACGGATACCCTTCTCGGTTGAATAAGAATTTGTCACCGAAGTTTCGCCGAAAACTGAAACCTTACACCGAGGTTTGCCTGGTCGGCCGGACGCCGACGTCACATACGTGGCATGCGAGCTCTCGACGAGGTGCAACATTCGCGATGGTCGGTCGCGGGCTAATTTATAAAGATCTTATTAATGCGTGCGCGTGGAAACGCGTGTGCGTCCAGAGGCCGGGCCGGATCGGGCCTGGTGGAACTCTAGTCTCGGGTAAAGGCGAACGCCGCGTGAATTTAAATCGTCCTGTTAAATGCGGGCGCCGCGCGGTTGTCTAGCGGGAGGATCTCGCTCACGTACTCGGACACGTTTCTCTTCGAGGAACTTGTAGACTCCGAGAGTCTTGTTGTTGCCACGGTTACGTGTACAGAAACGGCAGCAGCTCTGGTTAAAACTGGTCCGATTTTCTGATCAGCCGCGCGTCATTCAGTGTGTCGTTTGAACAACGTGTTTCCTATCGTTATCTCTTGTACGTTTGCTTGAACCTGAGAGAGGCTTTCTTCTATTCTGAGTGACCATGAGACTCATTGAATCATAAATTAATTAAAGAAATATTATACTTTTGTACTTTTCATTTCGTTTATTTTGTATTATTGAGACGTGCATGTAATTTATTTCGATTTATTATTTATTTAAATACGATATATTTATGTGAACTTGCATTTGTGCATATTTTTTTAATGAGTTTCAGCTAAATTAATAAGGGAAACGTAGAGTTTAGGATAGGCCCATTTATTAGCGCTGCGTTACACCTTTCACGTGTGTGCCACTACGGCTGCCTAAAGCCAGGCGCTTCACTCTTCTAACGAGAAACCATGAGTCTATAATTATTCTAATAACAACATGCAATTTATTTCTTGAAATTCCGATATATTATTAATATTAAACAATCAGACGGACCAAGTGTGCATATAGAATGATAAGTATTATTGCAGTACTTTCCAATTAAAAATATTTCTACTGTGAAGTCAAAAATCTGTTTATAATTGAAGATATAAATATATATTTAATGAGAGAAGATTCTTTCCTACAAACTTCCTGATTGCAATAGTCGATCGATTTCTCGTTTCCTCGAACCGATTAGAAGTTTCTCGCGTTTCCATTCGCGGTGTTGGCCGCGACCGATTACCGGTCATCGGAATCAGCGAAGAGAAGAAGCGTCCTGCCGTTTTGCGGTCGCCGATTCCTCCGCGTCGGTCCCAACATCCGAGGAAGGACACGCAGAAGAAGAAGAAGAAGAAGAAGAAGAAGAAGAAGAACGAGAACGAGAACGAGGAGAAGAAGAAGGAGGCGAGGAAGCCTTGTCTGCCGCGTACCGTAGAAGCCGGGAGGCTGCTTAGCACACAAAGAAAGTTCGAAAAGTCCCTTCTTGCCAACCTTTTTGCCCTCCTCCCCTGTTCAGCTTACTCCTCTCGAGTTGGCCGCTCTCGAAGGAGCGAAGGTTCCGTCCTCCGTCTCCGACCGTTTCCTCCCCGTTTGCCACGATCCCCCTCATCGGCTCTCCTGCGCTCTTTTTCGCTGCCCTCCCGCATGCTAATGCACGCACGAAGCGCAACTGTTCTCGCGACCCTCCCGTCGTTCTCCTCCGGTTCCCCCCGCGCCGCCGCCGTCTCTTCGTTTATTTGGCCAAATTTGATTCACCAACGAGATCCGATCTGACATCCCGATCGCTTCTTGTCCTCCGGCTCCTCTTTCCCTCTCGCGCGCCGCCCGTCGCGCCTCGTCTAGCCTCCCTCCTCCTCCATCTTTCGCCTTTTTATCCCCGTCCTCGTCCGGATCCTCTCCATCGTCGACGTCGTCGTCGTCGACGTCCTCGCCGTCGAGTTTTTCTCCCGACACCGTTCTCCCGCCGCCGCCGTCACCGGCTGCGCCTTCGATTCGGTCCACCGAATTAGGAGCTCGCTTTTTGGTAACCGACTGCCTCGCTTTCGCTTTTTTCACCCGTCCCCGTAATGAGCGAGAATTTTCTTGAAAAGTTACAACTTTACAGACCGATCCTTCCGATCCTTCTTATTTAAACAGCGC